>CM022703.1:18467709-18585209 GCA_012295165.1 Asparagus setaceus | reverse complement strand
CTTAAGTGGATATATATATATAGAATAAAGCTCCTATAAACTTAAGTGGATATAAGCACTTATCCATCAACTTTTTATCCACTCATCTTGTCTTGAGATTTGTGATGCACAAATCTCAAAGTGGGCTTTATATCTTTCACGGATCCCAAAGCAATATGAGTGGCTAGAAAAGTTGGTGCACCACTATTCATTATGAACTTAAGTTCATAGGAGCCTTGCTCTATATATATATATATATATATATATATATATATATATATATATATATATATATATATATATATATATATATATATATATATATATATATATATATATATATATATATATATATATATATAGTGATGCACAAATCTCAAAGTGGGCTTTATATCTTTCACGGATCCCAGCAATATGAGTGGCTAGAAAAGTTGGTGCACCACTATTCATTATGAACTTAAGTTCATAGGAGCCTTGCTCTATATATATATATATATATATATATATATATATATATATATATATATATATATATATATATAGAGTAAGGCTCCTATGAACTTAAGTTCATAATGAATAGTGGTGCACCAACTTTTTATCCACTCATCTTGTCTTGAGATTTGTGATGCACAAATCTCAAAGTGGGCTTTATATCTTTCACGGATCCCAAAGCAATATGAGTGGCTAGAAAAGTTGGTGCACCACTATTCATTATGAACTTAAGTTCATAGGAGCCTTACTCTCTCTCTCTCTCTCTCTCTATATATATATATATATATATATATATATATATATATATATATATATATATATATATATATATATATATATATCTAATAAAGCTCCTATAAACTTAAGTGGATATATATATATATATATATATATATATATATATATATATATATATATATATATATATATATATATATATAGAATAAAGCTCCTATAAACTTAAGTGGATATAAGCACTTATCCATCAACTTTTTATCTTTTTATTATGCTTTGAGATTTGTGCTATAAATTAAGGCTATCTTTGAGATTTGTGCCTTGATTTGTATCACATGCTAGCACAAATCTCAATACAAAATCAATGGATAAAAAGTTAGGACAAAGAGCTCCTATCCACTTAAGTTTATATGAGTTTTACTCTATATATATATATATATATATATATATATATATATATATATATATATATATATATATATATATATATATATATATATATATATATATATATATATGTTCTTAAAATGAATTGATCAAGAGGCATGAAAATTATTTGAGACAAAGAGTTAGCATGTTCTTTTCAAAACTTTTAATTAAATTTCTAAGTTAGACTTTATTTTGTATAACTATAATGAAAATATTTTCTAAGAGATTTACTTTGGAGTTATACATAAAAATATTTTCTTGAGTATAAAGTAGCTTCAATTAGATTGTTTAAATATATCAAGTGAATTAATTATACATTGACTTCTTTAAATTAGCAAGTTGACTGAATTTTATGGGTATATTCACTACAAACCCTCATGAGACTACAACTCGTCCTCTAGGGTAACCTTGGGGTTTAAAGGCTTGTTGTATGTGCTAAATACAACCGCGATTCTTGTAAAAGTGAATTAGAATTTTTATTTCTTTATTTTTCATTTTCTTTCTTTACTAGAGGACTAGTAAAAATTTAGGTGTGGGGGTATTTGATCATGATAATTTATTACACTTTTATACCCTCATTATCTATTTTATCTGAATAAATGTATCATTGATAACGTGTTTTTCTCTTAATTTGCAAGTAATGAAGAATTAATGAATAAGAGCCCAAAAAAACTCAAACTACGTCATTTTTCAACCTTTTATTGAAGCCCAAGATCAAGTCAAGTAGCCCATGGAAGTCGAAGAAACAAGATCAAGTCAAATTCATTTTTAAGATGGTCAACCGCAAAGAAATGACATTATCTCCCAATCCGGAAAATAAAATCTAACATATTATATATAAAAATCACCTATCTCAATTAGACGGAGTTATCTGGAGTGGTAGATTTGGGAGATTCCAATCGATTGGCCAATCGATTGACCTATAGATTGGCTAATCGGTTGGCCAACTCGGCCAACTTGATTGGCCAACCTATTAGTTTGTAACAGAAACAGTGAATGACTGATTTCTTTGAGCCCAAGGTTAATGAAATGACTCTTGTTAATTACAGTAGGCTATAAATAGGGGTAGAGGGCGAGAAGTTTGAGTGTGAAAAATTTTATAAAAATTCTATTTGGAGAAGAGGGTTACTCTTAATTGAGAAGACCTTCTAAAATTGTAAACTCTGTTTACAATTAATAAAACAATTCTCCACTTTTTAAATTTTCTTTTCTTTTTCTTTGTTGATGGAGATGAAGATGAAGATTTGTTTCCAAGGGGCCAACCCTTGCAATGTAAGTTTTTATTTTTTTTCTTTTATTTTCTTATTTTAGAAATTCATGTTTTAGGATTTTATTTTCTCTTTATTTTTATGTTGGTAGATTAGATTTATTTCATGTCTTGTAGTTTAGATTTACTTTCATACTCTTTTATTTTTGTTGTTTATTTTTCATGCTTTGTAAAATTTATTTTCTTGCAATTTTATTTTGTAGGATAGATTTACTTTTATGCTATTTTATGTTTATTAGTTAGATTTCCTTTATATTCATAGTTTAGATCTTTATTTTCTTGTTCTTGTTCTTCTCTTTGCAATTAGTTTTATTTTTACTCTCTTTCTTTTATGCTCTCTAGTCTACATTTTATTTTATTTATTTTTATTTTCTAAAATGTGCAACTAAATCTTGTAAGAATTCTAGAATTGTATGAAACTAGTTTTATTTCTTTTATGATTTGTGAATTGCTCTCTTGTGCTCAAAATGATCATTTTAGGATAATCAACTAGAGAACTAATTGATAGAAGAAGAATTTGACAATATATGCATATCTTAAGCGATTTTATATATTATGCTTATGAATTCTAGAATTACTAGCTGGTTACTTGTTCTTTTCATGAATAATAATTTTTCTTGGACGATAATTTGATAGGTTATGCTTTCCTTAAGTGGTTTGATAGTCTATGCTTAGTAAATTTAAAATAAAATGTGATAAAAGATAGTAGTTCATAAATCCTAAGTGAAATTAACTAGTATATTTAATTTTAGATTCCTATCTTCTCTACTTGATTTTCTCCATCTTTTACTTCTTTTGATTTTCCTCTTTTGATTATTGTTTCTCTCCTTGATTTTATTCTTTTCTATTTTCTTTATTTCTCCTCCTTATTTATTCTTTATTTTTTTTATTTGTTCACTCTCTTTCTCCCCTCTTATTCTAGTTTTCTTGTATTTACAAATAATCACACACTCTTTATATTTCTAAATTTTCACTCCTCTTTGTCCACACACACATCCAGAACCATTGTTAGAATTTTTTTCTACACACCTTTCTCATGGGATCGATATTGTAACTATGCTATCACTTGGTTGTGCACCTGTAATCTTGACACTATTTTCACAACACATCACCGTCCCCGACATCCGTGATCATGAGCCTCGATGATCTGACTATCCAGTTGTGTATGAGGCTGAGAAGTGCCAGCTCTATCATCATGCGCCGCACTAGAATCCGTCTTATATTTTCGCACGTACACCTATAAAAATTGGTGTGTCCTGTCCTCGCGTCCTTTGAACTCGTCGACGTGATTCCTATGGAACACATTCGCTATTGTCTGTCTGATCTTATTGAATGCTGATATTGCTTTTGGATCGTGAATCTCAGTAATACTCTTATTTATATCTTCCTCAATCTCATCAAATACATGGATCTGCAATTTAATTAGTATATACACAGCTTAGCAAGTAACATAATTTCAAAAGAAGAATATTCTTTTTAAATGAGTTTAACTTACATAATCTCTTTCGATCATGACCCTCAGGATGTAAGTATCTGACGGGGGGCGTGGTATGAATCCAGCTGCTGGGTGTGGGTCACGTACGATCCATCTACATGTGATATCCCAATACCAATGCATATACTCGTTATAACCCACTAGATTTCTCTCATGCTCTATAAGATTCCACCTGATTATGTAGGGTTCACGGTATCGCCTCCAGTCCACATGATGTGATTCATCGGATGCATGCGATTGATTTGCTCAACAGGATCCGGCACATGCTATTCTAGATTGAATTGTCACAAAACACGATCCGACACATGCATCTCCACGATCTCGAAATAGATCAACGGTACTCTAGCCCTCCACAAATCAGCGCTTTCTTTGCAAATAGGTGCAAGGGAATCGAGATCTTTCGGAACATAGGGTGTTTACTTGAACTGAAAATTTAAATTTAAAAAATGTGTATTAGCATCTACAGAAAAATTTGAATATAAATTTTGAATTGTGTCTTATTTTACCTATTTGTGTTGGACGATATCTAGCTCATTTCTATAAAACTTTGTATGCCTAGTCGAGATTTTGTAGAATGACCTCCTCGCATTATATCTATTCAACACTTGCATCCTCCTTTTCTATTGTCACTCCTGTGGAAGGGCTTATATCTTGATGGAGAGCGTTATCATCGAAGGCACTTGAAGTCCCTACAAGCAAAGGTCCACTCAAGTATTGTAAATGTGTCCAATCCATATCTCGTTACGGAGACAAAAAACCGGTCGAGTCAACTTCAAGGTCCAACAACATGTGAGAGTACACCCCGTCATGATTCACCGTTTTGCCCAAATTTCTCTGATGCTTTTCAATAAATAATTTCACTGAATGCTTCTCGTCATTTAATATGAAGATGAGACTCATATCATAGTCATTTGAGATTTAAACGCTGCTTGTTCTGTTTCCCATTACGGGATAATTGCAAATCACGTTGAGGTATTACTCACGTGGATTGATTAATGTAAGTTCGTGTAAGTCATTAATCAATCTATCGAAAGTACATGATTTGGATATAAACGGTTTCGTCACAACTCCTTCATATACATGCATATTATTCTCAAGATAGTTAATCTTCCCATCATACGAACAAAGGATTAAGAATCGATTGTTCATCGTTACCTATGAGGAGTGAAAATTTTCAATATCAACTAGTATTACACGAAGAACACTAAAAATAATATTTACAATTCAATTCCTAATTTTAATAATTTTCATTAAATTGGTACAATTCCTAATTTTAAAAATAAGTCAAACCCTAAACTTTTCAATTTCCTAATTTTTACAATTCCTTAATTTTAATAATTTTAATAATTTTAACAATTTTCACTTTTAACAATTCAATTCCCTAACTTTTATAACTTTCACTTAATTTTTGCCTCCAATTTCACATTTTCCTCCTAATGTAAGTTTATAAATTCAACACTTTATTCTAAAACATAAACTAGAACAATCTCTAGGATAAACATTAATTCAAATTCACAACATCAATTCAATTAACAATATTTTACATCATTTTCCTAATTTTCCTTCAAATTCCATACAAATTTCCTTAATTTTTCTTCACAAAATTCCAAAAATCAAACGTTAATCCAAAATGTAAACTAAAACAACTTATTAGGATGAAATAGTGAGAATATGTAAAAACAATTAGGAAAAAAATCCAAAAAAGTTTAAAGATTTTACCAAAAATTGGGTCAAACCCTAAAATTGAGATCCGGCGAACTGTGATGAGCTCCAGCGAACTTCAATTCAAAGGAGGTCGGCGGCGGTGGAGGAAGGTGATCGAAGATGGTCGAAGTGTGGCGGGGGGTCGGAGATGGTCAAGAGCACAAGAGAGGCACAAGCCCAAGGGGGGAGAGAGAGGGAGGAGAGACCGAGAGAGCGTGAGTGAGTGAGAGAGAGACCGAGAGTGAGAAGTGGAACTTGGGGGAGAGCGTTATAAGTAGTTGGGTGGGGCCAGTAGGTGCACACGGATCAATCCCGAAGTTGCAGCAGCTTGAGAGAGTCCGACCAACTCTCGGAAGCTAACCCTTCACCCAATCGATCTAATCTCGTGGAGTTTGTTTGTAATCAAAACTCCACGAGATTCCGAATCCCATGGAGTTTACTGTAGTTTAGTGTAGCGCTAAACTACACGGGAACTACGCGGGATTGGGAATCCCGTGTAATTTAATTTTCTACTAAACTACACAGGATTCTTAATCCCGTATAGTTTTCTGCACTTATTTACCATTTTGGAGAAAGTGATAAATAATTGTAAAATAGGTCAAAAATGCTAAATAAATTTAAAAAATGGTCGAAAATGAAAATTTGTCCCCTAAATAATAACGTGAGCCCTTCTTACACACAAAACGAATTTCAACGTTTAAATACTCTAAGAGCTTTGCATAAATTTGATATAATTTTTTTAATTATAAAACCATGTATATATTGGTCTCCGTAAAATGTAGTTGAAATAGAGATGGTTGCAGAAAAATTGATAAGACATGCATTTACCTTGAAAAAAATGAGCTATTTAAACTGCGATTTTATAAAACCTTTGTTAACTTACCAGCATTCAGGTAAGAAAGAAATAGAGCAGATTAATCATTAAGAAGCATAGGTATGATGAGCTGGAAAATCTTCAGTTGATGCCAGTGGCGGACCCACGAATTTCAGGGGGTCCAAAAGTTTAATATCTAAACGTGATAACATATAATCTTTTTAAGTTTCTAAACATTACTATATAGCAAGACTTTCAAAATAAAAATTCGAATTAGTACTTACAATGATATTCTTCTTGACTTCATTTGTTGAAACTGTTTTATGATTTTAGTTAGGATATTTGATTAGATTGAGCTATCAACATCATTTAAAATAGAGTTATTTTCAATTTTTAATTGCTGTAAGATTAGATACTGGTTTGGTTTTAAATTCTAGTTTTAGATTTTTAAAGTTTTAGTAGAGATAAAGAGTCCAGTATTATTATATATGACTATGATTTTCATTGTAATAAAAGATTGAGGGACCAAATTGCAAGCCCCTTAGCATTTGAGGGACTAATGAGCAATTCCTAAGATTTGAGGGACTTATGTGAAATTATTAAAGATTTGAGGGACTAGTATCTAAATAACTCTAAAGAAACCTAAGGGTGTGTTTGGTAATCAAGGTGATTTTATTGTTGTGTTTTTGTAGAAAACACTATGCCATGGTGTTTTTTTTCAAAAGTGTTTTGAAAACACCATTTTGAAAGTTCTTGGTCAAACTAGTTTGATTACAGGCTACATTTCAGCTTTGATGATTGGATTAGGGCTCAAATCACACAAAACCAAAGACATAATTCTACTCTTAAATCCAACTTTTCGGCATTAATTCAAAAGACTGCAGAGTTCAATATGAGTTCGATAAGAAATTCATTAAGAACTAAACTTGGACAAAATCATTCCCTTAATAAAAATTGTGGAAGATGGATCATGGTCGAGTGGATGTGAGGAAAGAAAGAACGAAATTTGCAAGAACAAAATCAGCAAAAAGGGGAAAATCAAAGAAAAAGGGGAAAATATACCTTGATCTCGAGAAGCGCAATGACGAAGTTAGTGGAGAAGGCGACGAAGTCGGTGGAGCACGCGGTGACAAGAATGGTGGCTTAATGAGGAGATCTCGAGCAATGGGCGGTGACGAAGAGGAGATCTCGAGCAATGACGAGGAGGAGATCTCGAGCAATGGGCGGTGACGAAGAGGAGATCTCGAGCAATGGGCGGTGACGAAGAGGAGATCTCGAAAATGGGCGGTGACGAAGAGGAGATCTCGAAAATGACGAGGAGGAGATCTCGAAGCGGCGGCGGTCTCGAGCTGCTAGGGTTTGGGGGGGGGGGGAGAAATGGGGATCGGTTTTGGGAGAAAAAGAGACACGGGATCTCAAAACACCTTTTTGGTGTTTTGAGAAAACCGTTTAAGATGGGCTTTTTTCAATGGGTCAGCCCAAAAAAACACCACACTTACCAAACGCATTTCATTGTTTTTTTGACAAAAAAAAACGGAAACGGTAAAAACGCCATGCTTGCCAAACGCTCCCTAAGATTTTCAAATGTCCCATGAGTGGTTGGTGCTCATTTCTAATCCACAAAACACCAAACATTATTATGCCAAAGCACCAAACAGCCATACTGTTCACAAGATGAAAAACGGATCAAAATCCCAAAAATAAGAGTGTTTCATTTCTTTACTTCCTCTGAACCCAAGTCCAGAGAACCCAAATCAACTCTCAATCCTCATTCCTTTAAAAAACCTCAAAAAAGACATTTGATCCAATGTCCAATGTTGGTGATTCTCCTCCATTAGAGAGGGATTTTGAGAAAGTGATCTTACATTTTGGATTTATGGAACTATTATCCAATAGCCCCTTTGCTTTTTGTATTTTCCAAAGTGGGGCCAAGGCCACCTGGCCCCTACATAGGTCCGCCACTGGTTGATGCATAACTGTGTGTGATGAAAGGGAATACAGAACTAAATCATGAAGTATCAACAGCATGCTGAACCACAACTCAAAATAACCAAGCAAAGCAACTGATCTTGACAACTAAGATCTACATAAACCTTATAGACAGGTTCAATAAACATCAGAAATACCTTAGCTTGAAACATGCAAACATAAACAAGCAACATTTATGATCATTAACGAAAGTTCTAGAACACTGAAAGAATGTCAACTTTAGTTCAGCATCTCCTCAATCGCGAACCCAAGATAGTTATCGAAATGGTCAGGGGGTTCATAAATGAAGCAGGATATCACATCTCTGAGAGTTACAACGCCGATAACACTCATGTTGCCATCTACAACATAGATCCGGTGAACCATTTTGATCGCCAAGCTCTCTATCACGCTCTCAAGGCAAGCATCAGTTGGACATGTTAGTGGTGGTGCCATATATTTGCTCCCTGATATTGGATTCGTTGGGCCTATGGCCTTTAAGAAGTCAAGCACAGTGTGCTGGCTGCAAGAGTATAATTAAATATAAAATATCTAGATTCTGGAATGGTAGACACAATTAAAAAAGGGTTATTTTCACTTTGGTACCCCCAAGGTTTACCCTTTTTTTACTTTGATACCCAAAAAAAAAAAGGATTAACACTTTGATACCCCAAAATTTTAATTCCATTTCGCTTTGATACCCACGCCCAGACAGATTTTATTAGATTTTCTGTTAAATTTGCATTACATATAGGTCGGTTTTACCCAGTTGCTACAATACCAACAACTAAATTTTCCCAGTGACAATGGACGGAGATATTACGTGCCAATCATATGTATAAATTTAACAGAAAATCTTACAAGATTTGACGGGGGTATCAAAGTGAAATAGGATTGAAATTTTGGGAGTATCAAAGTGTTCACAAATACTTTGGGAAAAAGCCTTAAGAAAAACTATATCTACATATTTACTCCCTTTATATGTTAAAAGGCCATGTTTAATCCAAGCTTGCACATGACAGTTTTGATCTTTTGCATGCATGTGTAAAGGTTCCATGTTTATTTAAGAAAGGAATGTTACTCATATAAGTTTGTAAACCATTAACAACTTTATATCCATGAAAGAAAGCTAGACTAAACATCAAAAACTCTTTCTCCTTTGCCTCAATCCATCTATTTGGAGTAGCTTCATGTCCAAAAGAAATATTTGCGAAACTATTGTATCGTCAATTTTAGTCATTGTTTCCAACTAACAAAGAAATATATCAATGTAACAAGTAATCCATCAGCAAATTTACTCCAGCAAATTTCATTTACCCAAGGAGAGCCTAGGTCAAAATTTTCGGTTAACGTGTTCTAATTTTATATCAACAGAACTAAATTGTGAATTTCACAACACGTTAATATCAATACCTGAAATTAGAGAAAAGTTCAGGCTTGAGCAACAGGCATCTGATATCACGCATGCTCACATTTCCAACAATCTTTCTGGTAGGACCTTCTATAACTGGAAGGCCACCTATTTGATTTTCTTTCATGAGCTTGAAAGCTTCCAGGATCAACTCGTCGCTATTGACACTTATAACCTGAAATAAGCCACCAGAAAATAATGCCCCTATTTTCTTGGATTTATGTATAAAATCAGCGCTGAAAGCAACAAATTTTGGTGTAACTTATTTCAGAAATAGGGTAAATTTCACATGATCCCTCTATTAGTTGGCCCATTTGGAGATAACCACTCTTGAACTCTTAAAAATGCCAGCGAACTAACCCGCCACCCCCAAACTTATGAGTGTGTCACGAGCCCCAAATCCCCCAAAGGTTTGCAATTTTTTCATCATACCCACCTAATGGCATGAGGGTTTTCTGAAATATTATCAAAAGTTCATGGGGGTTTTAGAAATAATGTTGAAGGTTTGTGTCAGGATGCTTTCTGAAGATAATGTTGAAAGCTAGGAGGCCATGTTGGAAAATTTTGGGGGTTACGCGGCACACCATTGTTTTGGGGGGGGGCATAGAAGTCAGGAACTTGGGATGCTATAGCGAATCACGATCCGGGTTCAATTGTATTCGCATGGAACACGACCTGGTTTAGAATTCAAACCAGTCAAAATTTTGAGGGAAAAAAACTCTATTTTAAAAAGAATAAACAACAAAAAGTTGATAAATTAAGCAAATAAAGTATGCATACCTTATTGCAACATGATTCTCAAGGTTTTTTTTTTTTTACCATTTACTGATATCAACTAGCATATTTCTTAAATTTGACTCTTGCAAAACCTCTAATTCCTACATTTAAGAACTGAACCTAACGTGTACCCATACCCTAGCATACCATATAAGGCTACCCCCCTCGTAGCCGATTCTTAATGAGCGGCGTACCATGCTCCCATACCCATCCTATGAACCGGAACTAACCAGGTTCCATCCAATTTGGGGTGTCTTTTTCCGTGCAAACCCAAAAGTTACGTGAGCTATGTGATACCTTTAAAGTTTAGGGGGTTATATCAAAATGAGACTAAAGATAGGAGGGTCATGTGAAATCTACCCATTCAAAATATGATAGTTTGGGGACCTATTTCAAAATAAAGGTAATTTGGAGGAAGAATATCAGAAAAGCCCTCTTTCATTTTTGCAACTATAGATTTATCACCTTATCATTTGACATGAAAGGAAGGCCGAAATCTGGAAGACGGCGGGATGCAATGCAATCGAACCACTCACTTCCCCTGCATCGCATTAGACCTTGAACAACAGCTGACTGAGTAATAAGATTCCTTATATAAGGCTTTCCTGCTTCAATAACTGGAACATTTCTCAATCTGTATTTTGACAGCAGCAATAGAACAGTAAGCATGGAACTATCCATTCCCACAGGGACAAAGGGGGCCCACCTGTATGACGTAACAACTGACTCCACCTGAAAATACAGGTCACTAAAAACCTCAAAAACAAGGCATGCCTTACTGAGAATCGAAGAAAGAATTTGATTTATCATATACAACAGCACTCAGAATAGGAACTACTCTGAATTATTTTTAAAAGCAAGCCTCAAACAGAACAAAAACACAAAAAAGTAAACTATCGAAAATCACATCATAGATTATACCTTTTATTAAGATACTACCTATTATGGTTTATTCATGAACCTATTATAATTTCTTGATTATGTTATTACTATAGTCAGGATACAGCAAAGTGTTAACAAACTCCTATCTGTCACATAATCAAACTTTCAAATCGCAGTCTAGGAGAAATTCAAGCCACTTGTGATGCATAAGGTAAATCACTCTTTTTTTAAAGACTCATGTCATGTCAAGAAAGGATTTACTGGAGGTCACCCACCACAATACTACTTAGCACAAGAAAACTTAAAGCCTTTGACCTATGGGTATGGTCCTCGACTCCTTGTATTTAATGGCTCCATGTTGCTGCTTTCCCTTTGATGTAATGAATACCTTCAGCATTAAATGGAAAAAAAGAGTTCCGCAGAAGCGCTTACTATGGTTAACTCCTTTATAGTTTCTTGTGACTAATATAGACCAAACACATTCCTACAGCACAATTAATATGGGATTACTCCCTTTTTTGGGCACAATATACTCTCCTTGTTTCTAAACATCTTTAGAAGCAAAACTTTCCCACCATCACGTTTAAGCATAAAATATCATCAGATATCTACAGGTGGCTCAAAGATTTTAAAGGTACCTAATTACCCCTTATATTATTTGTGTGGCAAGCAAGAATTTCCCAGGACATATCATGTCACAGTACTATTTCCATCCGACCTTAAGGAGTTATGGTTCCTCCCTGAGAACTCTAACTCAAGCTAGAACTACCAAATCAATTGAAACTATTATATATGCCAATACGTTGCTAGATCAAAACTAAAGTGAGACCATTCACTTGTAGGATCGTAACAAAAGATTCAAGGGTTAATTTCACAACAAATGAACCATAATCCTACAGAAACATGGGTAAAAGTAATAGTAGATTCTTAGAGTAGAAAGAACATAATCAATGTACTTTGGCACAACAATATGAAGATTTAACATATTTGCTAAAAACATGCAAGACTTGTCAAGAATATTGACTAATATGTCACTTCAATGACGACAACCATACAACATATACTGGAAAGCTATAAATATTGAGATTAAGTTCAGGTCAGAATCATGGTTTTCATCACAGATTCAATATATGCGGATGTCCATAGCCAAAAGAGCAAATTGCAAACCACACCCCACACACACACACAATCTATACCTTCAATTGAACTCAAGACCACTCAACTCATTTATTAGCACCTAGCCCACCTAAATTCACGATGAAGAGGGGTGTTACGTGCAATTAATCATTCTAAAAATAGAAATACATGGGTGCTAAGTGCTAATAAATGACTTGAGAGGGGTTAACTGCAATTGTAGGTATAGATTAGGGGGATATGTGCAATTTAAATTATCATGCACTAGAAAGAACAGATTTTTAAGTGCTTACTTTCGTTGACTTGAAAGGTTCTTTTTCAACAAGGACTTTATAGAAATCCTCCCCGAGATCATCAGCAACACGGGGAACATCTTTATTCGAGTCATTTTCTGCAGCCAATCCACCAGCAACAGCAGCACTAACAGCAGCAACTGCTAGCCCAGCAGCTGCAACTGGACCTGCACCTAAAGCCACAGCTCCAACACCAAGAGCACCGAGAGCACCGGCTCCAACCCCAGCAACTGCTACTGAGCCCGCCGATAAAGCAAAACCAGCAAGCTCTGCATTCTCTAGCACCCACAGCACGATTGCGGAGTAATCTATAATACCCAGATATTTCCCCCTCCAATCGATAGTATGTGCTGCATCTGCTTTTCTTACGGGAGCAGACATTATATTGTGCTCAGATAAAATTCTTATTGCGTCAACAACTGTTGTGTCAGATGAAATTTCAACCACTGCATTAAGAACAAGGACCCAGTGAGGCTAAGTATTCTATATGAAGCATAGTATGAAGAATTTTCCTATAACACAACAAATGATAAAAGGTATATCCAGTCTTCTTCGGTTAATATCAATAGCCTGGAAATGGTTAGTAAAGGACTCAAACTAAACAGAGAACCTAATTCAATTAGCCTGGCTAGAAATACCTTTTCCTCCTGGAACTTGTGGGAATGATGAAGCCGGAATGTGTGCAAATGCAGAAGTTAAAGACTGTTGTAAGGCATATTCTAACTTTTTCTTAGACTGGATAGTCTCGAAGTAAGCATCACAATTTGGAATTTTTGAACGAGATCCAGCTTGGTGTGCCATTACGAAGAAAAGAAACCTATACTGTCAAATGCTTCCCACAAAAGAAAATCTATTGCAAAGGGAGACACTCCTCAGGTGAACAAGCTGCATGATAAAAGCATATGTAACATTATGTCATAATAGTATCCAATGAAATATCTTTACATCTTCAGAATAAATATTTATATGACAATGTGGTTTCTATCAAAAGTTCATTCAGACAATATGCATATGTGTCAAAGAGCCATTTTTTCCGCATGCCAGAGCGAGCTGCTTTCTATTGTAAGAACCACAAATAGAGTAATAAACTTCTTCCACTTCTCTCCAATCAGTCTCCAGAAAGCTTGGGTACAGTGGGAACTATAGACAAAAAGTTTCAATACAACATTTTCTCTATGGACCAAAATATTTGATGCTTTACTCCTATCTCTATTTCCAATAAAACAAACCATGATAAGGAGCTATGGTTTGATTTGGCTCTATCACTTACACTATGCCTCATTGGTAAATTTAATTATTTACAGAAAATTATACCATTACAATCTCCTCGAATAGACTCTTTCCTTTCTCAAAGTTAATTCAGTTATCTGCTCCTTGGCTGAATGAGCTGGAAACATTGGATCACCCATCTTACCAGTGGTCAGACTTTAAGGTTTTTTTGCAAGGATCAATATTGTCCGTACTTCTAAGAATTTGTCAACTACTGATGCAAGGTTAGTAGCTAGCCAATTCTTCCGCGGAAAATTCTGTCAACGTTCTCATACTCTGCCAATTTTTCATTTCATGGAGATTTCTGTCAACATTATCATGCTGCTGGGTAGCTAAACCCCATTTTTATGGCAAACAACCTCAATGATGATAAGTCACTTTGCAGTAGATATACTGATATATCAATAGTTTACAAACGGGTTTTCCATGGTTGCACCTAAAAGCTCTCGTGACTATATAACTGTGGGGAAAAACACCCTATCCCCACTCACTCGATCAATTCTGAGATTGTATTGGACACGCTCCCTAATGAACAGTGGATATGGAAAACTCTATATTTTTATTGATTAACAGGCCAAACTGATGTCCAATAACACCCACTACTAAATAATCCATTACCCGCTGATAATAAACAGTACTTAAATTGTATATACGAGACCGTTCACACGCACATTCACTTCAGTAGATATGCAAAAGAAAATGACTAAGCAACGATAAGTTTTCTAACAGTTAAGGTAAGAGTAACAAAGTGATCTGATCAAAAAGAAAAAGGGGGGAAGAAAACAGAGAGAGCAACGTGTAAGAGATCTAGGAGAACTCACCGCAAAAGCTTGATGTTAGTGAGAGAGAGGGAACCCAAATCCCTTATAAAGGTACATAAAACTCCCGATTTAGCGAATGACTTCCCAATTTAGTAAATGTGGGACTAAATTATCCCCTAACACAATGTAAATGTTAAACATTCTTCCGATCAATGAGTATTATACATCTGAGCATTGTTTGATTTAGTATTGTAAGCATGGCAATGGCAATGGCAATAGGCAAATAAAAGTATGCCCATGTAGAATTCATTAAATAAAAACCAACAGCTACCTCCAAAAAGATAAAGAAAAAGAAGAGGGAAAAAAAAAAAAACATTTCAATGAGGCATTTCATCAAACAACACCTGCACACAACTCAAACAATCTTTTCAAAGGATCTTACCAATTCAATCAAGAAATTGGATAGCCATTGCCTCTCCCTTGACGTGCATAGAGTTTGAAAAAACTGGAGGAGATCGATCGATCTCGATCAACTTTCTTGGTTCATAAGATTTTGAAGAAGTTGGGTTTGTTACTATTTGTGGGGGTTTAGCCCGGTTCGTGATGGTATGGGCAGTTACCAGTTAGAGAGAGAGAGATCAGCCATCGTTGTATTGCCACTTGTACCGTTTCGTATGCTGGTGGTGGGCACGCTGCTCTTGCAGTAGAATCTTCATTTCATCTGGGGACTTTTGGTTTGTGCATGGAAATTGGAAAATGATGATTATCAGAAAACCCACCTTAACTTTGAAAATATCAGCAAATTCCCTTAAGTTTAGGGGTTATCAGAAAACTTCCATTAACTTTGAGATTTTATTAGAAAACCCCTAATTTAGAGGGTTTTGATAAAATTTGAAACTTAAAGGGGTTTTCTGATAAAATCAGAAAGTTAAAGGAGGTTAGTGATAATCTTGATACTTGGGTGGTGAGGGTGTTTCGGATGTTTTGAAAGTTAAGAGAAGTTTTTGATAATTGTCCAAAGTTATTTTTTAAAGCGAAAATTATACATTTATAGGATGATATAATAAAATAGGACAAAATGATCATCTAACACAATGTAAATGTTAAACATTCTTCCGATCAATGAGTATTATACATCTGAGCATTGTTTGATTTAGTATTGTAAGCATGGCAATGGCAATGGCAATAGGCAAATAAAAGTATGCCCATGTAGAATTCATTAAATAAAAACCAACAGCTACCTCCAAAAAGATAAAGAAAAAGAAGAGGGAAAAAAAAAAAAACATTTCAATGAGGCATTTCATCAAACAACACCTGCACACAACTCAAACAATCTTTTCAAAGGATCTTACCAATTCAATCAAGAAATTGGATAGCCATTGCCTCTCCCTTGACGTGCATAGAGTTTGAAAAAACTGGAGGAGATCGATCGATCTCGATCAACTTTCTTGGTTCATAAGATTTTGAAGAAGTTGGGTTTGTTACTATTTGTGGGGGTTTAGCCCGGTTCGTGATGGTATGGGCAGTTACCAGTTAGAGAGAGAGAGAGAGAGAGAGATCAGCCATCGTTGTATTGCCACTTGTACCGTTTCGTATGCTGGTGGTGGGCACGCTGCTCTTGCAGTAGAATCTTCATTTCATCTGGGGACTTTTGGTTTGTGCATGGAAATTGGAAAATGATGATTATCAGAAAACCCACCTTAACTTTGAAAATATCAGCAAATTCCCCTTAAGTTTAGGGGTTATCAGAAAACTTCCATTAACTTTGAGATTTTATTAGAAAACCCCCTAATTTAGAGGGGTTTTTTGATAAAATTTGAAACTTAAAAGGGGGTTTTCTGATAAAATCAGAAAGTTAAAGGAGGTTAGTGATAATCTTGATACTTGGGTGGTGAGGGTGTTTCGGATGTTTTGAAAGTTAAGAGAAGTTTTTTGATAATTGTCCAAAGTTATTTTTTTAAAGCGAAAATTATACATTTATAGGATGATATAATAAAATAGGACAAAATGATCATCTATTACAAATTAACATAATTTAAAACTTATCAAAGATGCGAATTGGGAAAGGCAAAAAAGAAAAAGAAAAAAAACCATTTCCTACGATTCGAGTAAGACAGTTACAATAACCCAATAGGAAATTAATATCTACTTCTCTCTCTCTCTCTCATTTCCACGGATTAATCTGTAACATAATCCCAAAGAAAGAGGAAAAAGCACTTATTAATGGATTCAATTATGCTCTTTATCACTCTCCTCATCTCAATTTCTTTTTCCATCTAAAAATCGATTAAATATCAAGAGATAATTACCATTCTGCTTTTTTTCCAGCTTTGCTTTATGGTTTTGACTTGATTAATTCTGTGTTTCACGTGCACAGACTACTAGTTTCGCTTAAAGTAATGGTGAATTCTCAATTTGCTTCTTAGAGTATCAATTTGTCAATTTCCCCTAAACTATGTATATATGTGCAATGTAATCATTTTGTGAGCCTACAGTTAAATACCTAACTGATTAATGGCGCGATAAATTTTTGCTTTTATTGTATATTTTACAATTTAAAAAATAAAATTTTAATTTATAAAAAGGGTTAAAGAGTAAAAGCTTTGGGAAAAGTAGTTTAAAATATTTTTAATTTGGGAAAAATGAGACCAATTGATAAAACCCATGAAGTAATACAAAAACAATGGCACATTATTGATCTGTAAAATATTTGGAGGTAGACTTATAAAATAATCACATTGAAACTATGAACATAGTTTGAGAAGCAAAATAGGTAAATTAAGACTTTAGGGGAACTTGAGAGCTCACCAATATTTTAAGGACAATTAATTATTTTATGATATAGGATAATAATGGTCTTTAAATGGAAACCACAATTATTTTTATCCAAATTGATAGATACCACATTTATTATTATTATTATTATTATTATTAGAAACCGCTTTTAAATTGGCTTATTATTGCCATGTCAGACTTTAGATCCATTTCCGTTGGCCACAATATCCATAATACCCCACTACTTGCACGTGCTCATCATGTGCTCCCCTCTAAATTCAGCCTTAACTAGGATCATTAAATAACTGCACGCGAAAATCATGTGTTCCCATCTTCCCTCATCTTTAGTTCCCTCCATTAAACCATGCCCTAGTTTTAGAGAAAGAAGAAGAAATTGAGAGGAAAATGTTGCCTTAAATTTAAATTTTCCCTTCTGCATTTGTTGTTCCTCTTTAAATTAGCTGAGACACAAGCAACTACGATACAAGTGCAAAGGGAGAGATCATCAAAGAATTGCCATTGCAGAAAGCGAAATAGGATAAGAGAGAAAAGATTGAGATGAGAATGAGGGAAGAAATGGAGATATGAGTTTTGCTTGGATTTGAGAGAGGAACGATACTCAGAAAAGGATTTGAGAATGGGGTAGGATTGGAGAAGATTAATGGAGAGAATGAAATAGAATAAGATAGAAAAAATTTGAGATGGGAACGAGAAGATAAATGGAGAAATGGGTTTTGATGGTATTTGAGAGAGGATAAAAAAGAAAGGGATTTGAGAATGGGAAAGGATTGGAGAATATAAGAAAACAAGCGCTTTGGATTAAGAACTAAGTGATGGAGTAATTAAGAAGCACGTGATTAGCACATGCTATAAGTAAGAATATTTGTGGAAGAGAGGGTATTTTTTAAGCAAACATTAAAGAAAAGTGTGATATTGCAACAATAACCCAATTTAAAGGTGGTTTCTAAAAGAAAAAGAAAGTAAAAAAGAAGGATCTAAAAATTTGGGTTAAAACAAAGGTGATTTTCATGTAAAAACCCGAATAATGAAGATGGTAACGAGATGTGTTAAGAGCTAGGATATAAAGGTATGTGTTGATGTAGGAAATCACACAGTCAATAACCTCTGCTGGATTAATCGTTGATGAAGTGGAGTCCGCTTTCTCTTGATGCGGTTGCCTTGTGGTGAGGATTCACCTACACCAGAAAAAGGACCTGTGGGAGGGTAGAGTTGGGATCTCCAGTGGTCCCTCCGACGGTCAGGTCAGTATATGTGGGAAGATGAGTATTCGTGGAGCAGAAATTCACTAGCTTAGATCACTTACCTGTTCTATTGAATAGTTCCTTGCTTATATGGAGGATAGGAGGGGTATTTTCGTCTCTTCATCTGGTAAAAAAACTGGCAAATGAGTCAGCCCTTCCCTCCACGTGTAGAACAATGACTGGGCATATATTTTTTGTTGGCGGCTTTGTCGGCTTGCCTTTACAGGTGTCAAGCTGTAAGTTGATCTAAGAGTTAGCGCTGTTCTCTCTTCACTAATGGGATCATTAATGAGATGAGATTGATGACATCCGCAGCCAAAATGGTTCGAGGTGCCTTAATTACTATGAGAGATGGAGGAATTTAGGTGTTGACAATGCATTTAATGCGATGTTGACGCATTGTCGGGACCAAACTTCATGTAACCGTCGTTTGGGTTGAGGGAGCAAATTGGACGAGTGGGTGGTGTCGAGAGTCCAAGGGACCGACTCACACCGCCATTCGCGTCGTCCGCAACAGCCTTTCGAGTCGTTTGTGAAGGGACGACTAGTACCGTCTTTCGAGTCGTTTGTGAAGGGACGACTAGTACCGCCTTTCGAGTCGTTCGTGAAGGCAGTCGATCGGCATGACTTGTTGATTCGAACAAAGGGAATGGGATGTCTACTTGATTCGGCTGGCGAGTCCTTATCGCCTCTGATCAAGGATTTAAAATGTTCATTTGCTTGACGTATGGACTTTTCTGCTCTAATCAAGGATTAATGGTCAGGACCATAATAGTTGGCCCCTTTCGCTCGGAGTCGGCTGGAGCCGAGTGCGAGTGAAATAGATATCATGGTTCTGGATGAGCAGAAGCGTATTCCAGAAGAGTCACGAAGATTCTCGTGATGGAATATGGCCTACGTCAGCGAATAAGCTGCCGACGCTTCGTTTCCTGGGCCCGCTGGTGGGCCCTTATTAAAGCGAAGAGGGCCATTTCTCGATTTTCGAGGCAACACTTCGGGCTCTGAGCTTTAATCCCGACCATTGATTATGGGCTAGTCCTTTGTTTGTGGGGCCCCTTTATAAATTCAGAGAACGAAGAGAGAATAAGTTCTACTCTCTGCATCTCTCTGAAAGAATCTCCGATGATCCTTCAGCGATTTACATCAACGTCTTCCATGGATTCCGATCGTCGAAAGCAGTTGGATGAGTTTCGCTCGAAGGTGACCGAGGTACAGATGCGGTCACTTCATTCGAAGTTTGACATTCCCAAGGAATTAATCGAGGGCCGACGATGTCACGGTAGAGTTTTTCACCACGAGGGAAAGCTCCCCTCTATATTAAGCACTTGGAGTGCGGTTTACGGTTGCCACTACATCCGTTCCTCTACAAGGTATTCGAGACATTGGGAGTGTCTCTGATGCAGATGAAGCCCAACTCCTTCGCTACATTGGTGGGCTTCACCGTCATCTGTTATTGGCTGGGGATTCGTCCCTCGGTGAATGTGCTGAGTCATCTGGTCAGCGTGACAGTTCAGAAGACGCCCCACTACCACCTTCAGGCAACGGAGGAGTTCAAGATCATTCTTGATGCTCCCACATTGAATAAGGGGTGGAAAGATAGGTTCATCTGGATAGAGGGAGACGACTCCAACTTATGCGGTTGCGAGATTAGGAGAGGCCTTGGAACCAAGCTTCACGCCAGATGAGCAGCGAGAATTAGGGCAAATTTTTAAGTATACGGGGCTGCGACAAATGAGGGTTCTACTCAATAAGTCGGTCTTGCGATTTCACGGGATCTCGTCAGTTCCTCCTGGTAATCGAGATGAAACGAGAGCTCACAACATAACTTTTGGAGGCATGGCTGGGATAATGGCCACTGCAGGGTCGTCTTCAGAGGAAGAACCCCCTGAGGAACCTCAGGAGGGAGTGATGACTCGTCAGGCAAAATGACTGCGACAAGAGTCGGCCCCGGAGGGGGTAGTTCCTACTCAGGGACGAGACGAGACGGCAGCCATGGGTCGTGAAGAAATGACCATGGGCACTGCTCCAAGGGGCGCTTATGGCTATCGAAGGTCGTGGCAGAAGAAGTCCAGTCGTGGACCGCGAGGAGCGAGATGACTGGGTGAAAGCTTAGCGGACCCTATGGAGATGGGGTCATCCCAGCCAGGCGACAAATCCCACCCCCGACCGAGCCTCAGCTCCACCAGAAATCATCTCCGCGACAGTTTTGGGCTCGGCTTCAGTTGGCTGGGGCCCGACCTCTTTGTTGATGTAGGAAATCACACAGTCAATAACCTCTGCTGGATTAATCGTTGATGAAGTGGAGTCCGCTGATTCTACCGGCGAGTCCTTATCGCCTCGATCAAGGATTTAAAATGTTCATTTGCTTGGCGATAGACTTTTCGCTCTAATCAAGGATTAATGGCGGGACCATAACAGTATGGCTATGCATAAATTTCAATATTAAATAGTATTTTTATATTGGTCATCAAATCTAACATATTTGAATCAAGTACTATGCTCATGCTCACATAGATTATTCTAATTTACAAATTGTTTTGATTTCTTTAGTTTATATAAGTTGGTTTATCGTCCTTCAAATACATTAAGCCACCCTAGTGTAATAAGAGAGATGATTGATTATATTTTTTTGTAGGTGATTATATTTTTTTATAGACTAAAGCTGTTTTCTGTTAAAAGATTGGTCGTGGCGAAGAAGTCGGTCGTGGACCGCGAGGAGCGAGATGACTGGGTGAAAGCTTAGCGGACCCTATGGAGATGGGGTCATCCCAGCCAGGCGACAAATCCCACCCCCGACCGAGCCTCAGCTCCACCAGAAATCATCTCCGCGACAGTTTTGGGCTCGGCTTCAGTTGGCTGGGGCCCGACCTCTTTGTTGATGTAGGAAATCACACAGTCAATAACCTCTGCTGGATTAATCGTTGATGAAGTGGAGTCCACTTTCTCTTCTGATGCCCAGTTGCACTAACAAGCTGCTACACCAGAAAAAGGACCTGTGGGAGGGTGGAGTTAGGATCTCTGGTGGTCCCTCCGACGGTCAGGTCAGTATATGTGGTAAGATGAGTATTCGTGGAGCAGAAATTCACTAGCTTAGATCACTTACCTGTTCTATTGAACACTTCCTTGCTTATATGGAGGATAGGAGGGGTATTTTTGTCTTTTCATCTGGTGAGAAAACTGGCAAATGAGTCAGCCCTTCCCTCCACGTGTAGAACAACGACTGGGCAGATGTTTTTTGTTGGCGGCTGTGTCGGCTTGCCTTTACAGGTGTCAAGCTGTAAGTTGATCTAAGAGTTAGCACTGTTCTCTCTTCATTAATGGGATCATTAATGAGATGGGATTGGTGACATCCGTAGCCGAAATGGTTCAAGGTGCCTTAATTACTATGAGAGATGGAGGAATTAAGGTGGTGACAATGCATTTAATGCGATGTTGACGCATTGTCGGGACCAAACTTTATGTAATCGTCGTTTGTGTTGAGGGAGCAAATTGGACGAGTGGGTGGTGTCGAGAGTCCAAGGGACCGACTCACACCGTCATTCACGTCGTCCGCAACAACCTTTCGAGTCATTTGTGAAGGGACGACTAGTACCAACTTTCGAGTCGTTTGTGAAGGGACGACTAGTACCAACTTTCGAGTCGTTTGTGAAGGGACGACTAGTATCGACTTTCGAGTCATTCGTGAAGGGACGACTAGTACCGCTTTTCGAGTCGTTCGTGAAGGCAGTCGATCGACATGTCTTGTTGATTCGAACAAAGGGAATGGGATGTCTGCTTGATTCGGCTGGCGAGTCCTTATCGCCTCTGATCAAGGAATTAAAATGTTCATTTGCTTGACGTATAGACTTTTCTGCTCTAATCAAGGATTAATGGCCAGGACCATAACAGTATGGCTATGCATAAATTTCAATATTAAATAGTATTTTTTTATATTGGTCATCAAATCTAACATATTTGAATCAAGTACTATGCTCATGCTCACATAGATTATTCTAATTTACAAATTGTTTTGATTTCTTTAGTTTATATAAGTTGGTTTATACGTCCTTCAAATACATTAAGCCACCCTAGTGTAATAAGAGAGATGATTGATTATATTTTTTTGTAGGTGATTATATTTTTTTATAGACTAAAGCTGTTTTACGTTAAAAGATTTACAAAGATTCGAGATAATGAAATAGCCATTTTCTTTTATTATTCTCTTGAAAAATAATATTATATTTAGTTACAATTTCAATTCTGAGAAGTTTTACGAAAAAGACTAGATGTCGGCTCCGTTAACCATATGAATAAAATAACACCAATCTTTGTATTATCGAGTGAGATTGAAGTGATCCATTTTGAGGATCCTTGAGATAAAGAATGAACTTGTTATGGAGGGATTGCCTCGTTGAACAAGTGAGAAGAGTGCCGACAATGAATAAATATCGATTGTTATGTGGCTCTACCGATACAAGATCAAAGATCAGGTGTTAATGGCTAGAGATGAACAAAGTTTGCAAGGCAAACCTCTTTCCCGCATGGTTAGGACCTTGGGCCATTGGAGAATAGATGGAGGAGAGTAATAGCACAATTAATGCTCTGAAAAAAATCTTCTCAGAAAATTTAATGAAGAGGGATATTTATAGGATTAGTGTTGAACTGCACGCGGAGTTTGTCTGCATGCAGTTGGGTTTGTATCCGTGCAACAACCATATTGCCAACCTTTCATATCCGTCACTTTGCCGGATTTTCATGAAATGCATTATGGGTGTGAAATCCTGTGGATTGTTCATCATTATGGGCACCATCTCTTCAGTCATTTCGCATTTAATACGACATAGCCTCCTATCCCCGTGTAGCCGGCAGGAAGTCATCCTCATTATTACCTACATCTAATCATTCACTACACTGCGGCTACCAAACTCCACGTGATCTGTTTGAGCGTTATGCTGGGTTTGGTGGAGCGTTTCCTTGGGAGCGTGCACCTCGACTTATGTGCGCCGCAGACTTACCCAAGTCAATATATTAAATGGGCATCGGTATGATTAGACCTAAGACAGAGTGGTCAAATCATGTCAGCGATGCCTCGTCTTCCACATGGCTCAGGAGTCTAAGCTCTGTGGGTTGGTCCATGCTTATCTTCATACTATTCTTCAGTGTGCACGCTAGTTTAGGTCTACGTAGGACTGTGTTCCATAGAGTTATGCCATTCCTTAGGAAGTTTGTATTGGGAACTTGCTTAGTTTAGAGTTTTGGCTTCTTTTTTCCTTTAATAATCTTCCCTAGCTTCATTGGGTTTATGTAGTTTTATTCAAATGACCCAAGTGTCTTTGGGAGCCCATTCTCATATTCACGCTTGAACAGTCTGTACTTTGAATGCCTACAAGACCTCCTTCAAAGTTTCTGGAGTCCCTACCTCTGGATCTCTGAAAACTTTGAATCCCTTCAGGTGGGTGATTTGATTCTTCGAAAGGGGTTGATTGCTTTTTTGGAGATGTTGAAATATGACAGCATCGGTTGGTGATGAAAGGTGCATGGCGTTCGGAGATGTATTGAAAACTATATACACACACTTTTTTTAGCCATTGATAAGTTTGACGGCATTTTGGTGGGGGTGATGTCATCCAAAGATAACACTTGATATGGGGGAGTTGCTGCCAGAGGTGTACCATGGAACCTAGTAGCTGAATCTCTTCGGAAGAGGTGTTTCATTGGACATTTTGGGGATAATTTGACAAAGGTGTTTTGTTAAATATATTAGGAGGATTCATCTTTAGAGGCGTACTGATGAGCTTGATTGACGATTGTCTTAGTAGAAGTGTACTGTTGAACATTTTGATACTTGACTCTATTTGGCGTGGTTCTCTGTAAAATCGGCTATTCGAGTCATAATGATATCGTTCAGAGGTGTGCTGATGAGCTTGATAATGTCATTGAGGTAGTGACTGTAGGCATCAAAAATTGCTGAAGAACCTCAAATATGACTAAATTATGAGAAGATCGAAGGACAACGTCGTCGGAATCTCAAGAAGTCAACACATGAGAAGATTGTGTCTCGCTCTGATCGCGAGACACTAGTTGTGCCTCGCCATGGCGAGACACTTGCTTATGTCGCCGTTAGCGAGACACTTGTGTGTGTCTGCGCCACGGCGAGACACCTTGATGTGTCTCGCTACTAGCGAGACACTTGTGTGTGTCTGCGCCACGGCGAGACACCTTGATGTGTCTCGCTATAGGCGAGACACTTACTTGTGTCTCGCCAAATCACGAGACACCCGAATATAAAACGAGCTCTTGAAGGATCTAAATCAATTACGGTGGGGCCCACTTGACTTTATCGGCAGAGGCGTTCGGACACTTTAATGTGCGGTTACACGCTGAAGATACCCACTAGGCGTGATTCTAGGGCATTTAATCGTGCCTAAAAGCGGGAAAACCGTTCTGGCGGTGGAGGGGCGACAACGCCTCGCCGATCGGCGAGGCACCCATCTGCCTGCGCGCTAAGCGAGACCTACTTGCCTCGCCCGATGGCGAAGCGGCTGAGCCTGGCAGCTCGGTACGCATAGCTAAGTGTCTGCACTTATGACACTTGTGTTTACGAAGAGACACGTTTCCCAAAACTATAAATACCCTCCTCGTCCACTTGGGCGGGTCGGCTATCGAAGGGGTAATCGAGATCTAAGCTTAGAAGTTTAAGAACCACGATCCACACGGAGATTCCTCGAGTTTAAGCTTTGACTTATTCTTGAGAAGAGTAGATATCTTACCTTGCTAAGATATTTCTTTGAAGTTCTTGTTTCCTTTGCGAAGCATCAACTAAACCGTCGATTCGACGATCGCCGCTCGGTGGTCCACGGATCTGCGTCCCGACGCAGGCAAAGTCCACGAAAATAAAGAGATCTACACTTGTAGTGTCTTTTGTTCGAGTTTGTGAGAGTTATTTAATTTCTTTGTAGCGAGAACCAAAAGTGTAATTTTCTCTAGTTTTACAAATGGAACCAACTTTCGATCCAAACACGATGGCGACCACGGTGGGAGCCAGCGGTCTCGAGCGAGATCGTTGTGTCGCAGCCTTGCAATGATCAGCCGACCTCATGGTTGATGGACTAGACTACTTCTTCGATCGAGGCCAAGTTCGAAGAATATCTCTCCTCTTCCTCATCAAGTCCTCCTCACCCGCAAACATCGGAGGATTTCATCCCTAATAGGGAGGTTCGTTACGTTGTGATGCGCAGCGATTTTTGTTAAACTGCGGCGGGCGATTTCCCTCTCAACAAGATCTCAAGCGATATGGCGAAGAGCTCGCCAAAGGCGGCGTCAAAAGATGGCTCGTCAATTAGCCAAGGCCACAGGTCGGCGGATGGAGTTCACTATCGAGCGAACTCACATGATCAAAGCGTCAACAAACTACTGGCGCTTCAACCCGTCGGCCTCCTCCCAAGGAAGAATGGGTTCTCGTCAAAAGGATCCGATTGACAAGGAAGGAGGCCTAAAGCGCCCGTGCGCGTTGCTCATGCGTGCCATTGTTCACAAAGCGAAGTCTAAATCAACCAAGGAATCGACTCAAAATCACAAAGTTTGGATCCGAAGTCGACATCAAAATCGGCTCAAGAAGTCAACACATGAGAAGATTGTGTCTCGCCGCCACAGCGAGACACTAGTTTGTGCCTCGCCATGAGCGCAGACATTTGCTTATGTCTCGCCATAGCTGGTGATTTGTGTGTCTCGCCACGAAGCAGACATTTGATGTGTCTCGCTACTAGCTGATTGTTGGTGCCTCGCCACGAAGCAGACATTTGATGTGTCTCGCCATAGGCGAGATTCACTTGTGTCTCGCCAAATGCAGACACCCGTAATACTTAAAACGAGCTCTTGAAGGATCTAAATCAATTCGTGGGGCCCACTTGACTTTATCGCAGAGACGCTCGCACACTTTAATGTGCGGTTACATCGCTGAAGATACCACTAGGCGTGATTCTAGGGCATTTAATCGCGCCTAAAAAGCGTGAAAACCGCTATGTACCGAGGGATGACATCGCCGCCAACAGGCAGTTTCATACCGCCGCCGCTAGCGAGGTAATTTACACCGCCGCCGCGAGCTTAGGTAGCTTACGCCAGGCAGCCGAAGCCGCCATAACCGCAAGTGTCCTGCACTTATGACACTTGTGTTTCTGAAGAGGGCACGTTTCCCAAAAACTATAAATACCCTCCTACGTCCACTTGGGCAGGGGGTCGGCTATCAGAAAGGGGTAATCAGAGATCTAAGCTTCCGAAGTTTAAGAACACGATCCACACGGAGATTCCTCGAGTTTAAGCTTTGACTTATTCTTGAGAAGAGTAGATATCTTACCTTGCTAAGATATTTCTTTGAAGTTCTTGTTTCCTTTGCGAAGCATCAACTAAACCCCGCCGATTCGACGATCGCCGCTCGGTGGTCCACGGATTACGCTGCCCCCAAGCATGCAAAGTCCCACTAAAATAAGAGATCTACACTTGTAGTGTCTTTTGTTCGAGTTTGTGAGAGTTATTTAATTTCTTTGTAACTGAGAACCAAAAGTGTAATTTTCTCTAGTTTTACAAATGGAACCAACTTTCGATCCAAACACGATGGCTAACACAAGGGGAGCCAACGGTCTCGAGCCCGAGATCGTTGTGTCGCAGCCTTGCAATGATCAGCCGACCTCATGGTTGATGGACTAGACTACTTCTTCGACGCCAAGTTCAAGAATATCTCTCCTCTTCCTCATCGAAGTCCTCCTCACCCGCAAACATCGGAGGATTTCATCCCCTAATAGGGAGGTTCGCTCACAGATGCTAACGATTTTTGTTCGCTATGCATGCAGGCGATTTCCTCTCAACAAGATCTCAACCGATATGACGAAGAGAGCTCGCCAAAGACGACGCCAAAAGATGGCTCGCCATTAGCCAAGGCCCCGAGTCGACGGATGGAGTTCACTATCGCATCTAACTCACATGATCAAAGCGCCAACAAACTACAGCGCTTCAACCCACAAGACTCTCCCAAGGAAGAATGGGTTCTCGCCAAAAGGATCCGATTGACAAGGAAGGAGCGCCTAAAGCGCCGGCACGCTGCTCATGCACGCGCTATTGTTCACAAGGCGCAAGTCTAAATCAACCAAGGAATCGACTCAAAATCACAAAGTTTGGATCCCAAGTCGACATCAAAATCGGCTCAAGAATCGCCTCGCCAACAACATTCACCGAGATACAAATCGCCAAGGCCGAAATAGTTCGAGCCGCCACCAACGAGGTAGTATAAACCGCTCGCTGGCCGAGATAGCCGAATCGCCTCGCCAACGCAGGTGGCCTTCCATGCCTTAGCGTAAAATGGGCTTTTCCTCCTTCTTTTCCACTCCCACCAGGTATCAACCGTTGAGTCCGGAACCGACAACTTCGTTTAGTCATCTTGGTCCACCCGGGAAATAAAGGCAAGGTACCTGAAGAAACGCTTGATTATCCAAATTAAGAGTCCCGAACAAGCTAAAATATCTCGTGTCTCTAGAAATCCAATTGCATCTCGCTTGAGCATCCCACAAGGGGTCCACGAAGTCCGCCGAGAAGAATAAGTTGAGGCAAGTGACTCGCGAAAATCACGAGATGACCAGACTGCGGATTCATACGTAAGCAACTTCATGACGGGCAAGCGACGGAAGTTGTCTCTCAAGTCAAAGAGTCGACGCCCTAAAAGAAGACGGTCCTCCACTAAGGACAACGCTACACTTGGGGTGGAAGTGCAATTTGTAATAACCCACACCAACCATATCATCGCCGGGGTAGCAACACACGAAAGAGGACGATCGACGAAATAGATTGTTTTGCTCGTGTGCAAAATTGATTAAGACGGTTATCGTGATGTGCCCGCTCAATCGAACGCCACCCACAAAGAGCTTCAAGATTCGAACGCTTTCCCCGCCGCCAATGTAAGATCCGAAGCCACCAAGACGACGTCGAAGAAGAAAGAGATCATCCATCCGGCTTGATGAATTTCCGAAATGACTATCAACATGGTGAACAAAGGAAAGGACCTAAGAACGGATGCAGATCCCGACTTCATTCCCGAGGAAAGGTTGGATCTCGATTTCAAAGAATGTCTGTTACAATGAATGCCCAACGATCGACTATAGAAGGATGCATGAGGGAGAGTCATCCATGACGGCTGACATCAATTCGGCGATAGCTTCGATGACACAATGTCAAGTGTTGGTCGCCATCCCGTAGAGGCTTTACCATTACTCCGATGTCCCGCTCAAATGTTACAAGAAGCCTTAGCCAAGCAAAGAGAAGAGCTTAAGGCCAAAATGAGAACGAGATGGAGCTAGCCATGCAACGATGAGGGAGTTGCAAACCCAAACGGTACAAACTCGGTCCACCACCAATCCAACCAACAAGGTGGAGTTACCCACCATAATGCTCATAATGTTGAAGACAGCGATTCGGAGATTGATGAACACATTTATGCTGATCAACCTCCAAAGAAAGCTGCATTTGATGTTCAAGGTGGAAATGGTCCAATTCTTCCTATTGGAAGCGATCCAAAACAAGGGGAGGATGATGGCGAAAGGATGAAAGAGCTTGAAGATAAAATCAACGCTTTGATGTCCGCACAGGAAGTCAAAAGGATTGGTATCCCGTGTCCATATCCTAGAGAGTGGGATTCAATTCCTTACCCGCCGAAATTCAATTTGATCAACTTCACGCCATTTGATCGAGAGGGTCACCTACACAACACGATTTACTTCAAATCACATTTGGGGTGATCTCGTGAAATGAGCCTTTGATGATCTAAGTTGGTACCCTTCATGGCCGCTGCCGATTGGTATCGAAGACTCAAGGCCGGAGTATTAATTGCCGAGGACATGGAAAGCTTGTTCCTCAAAGAACTTCTTCGATGACTACACCGGTTTCGATTGGAACCCTTTGGATGAAAAGCGTAAGAATGGGGAGACAATTGACACTGCCGCTTCCAATAAGGCCATAAACCGCAAAGATCCACCATCAAGAGTTCATATTGAAGACTTGCCATAATAATCTCTCCATTGATATGTTGGAAGTCATGGGGTCGCCCCACCAACTACGTGGAAAGATCTCAAAATACGAGGAGAACAAGCCAACGCTTCCTCGTAAGGAAGAAAGCCGAAGAGGTGAAAAATGGTCGACCCTCGTATAAATTTTTCCTCTCGTAATAGAGGAAAGGCATCCGGATCGCTGTTGGTCAAACGTCACAACAACGATCGCCCAAAAGCTTCTAAATCGAATTCCACAGACATATTCTTTCGAGGCGAAGAAGTTCGACCATCTTCAAACACCTTCTTGATAATAACAAAATCAAGTTGCCTCCGACACAAATCAAGAGGAAATCGACAAGACTTCTGACCCTAAATATCCGTATGCACTACGAGGATCCTCCATCCTACAAAGGATTGCTTAGCTCTCAAGGCCATCATCCAAGCCTTGGTTGAAGCCGCCTTAACAAATAAGTGAATCAAATATGACTATAGGTATACGAGTATAAACCGCCCTCGTGACTCTGTATAACGTAGTATAACCGCCCTTTCCTCCGATGAGTATAAGAGGTTAAACCGCCTCCTTCTTAATTCCTCCGATAAGTACAAGAGGTTAAACTGCCCTCCTTCTTACTCCAATAAGAATATGAGTATAAACTATTCTAAATGAATGCAACCTAGTTTTGCAAAGAAAGTCGCATTTGATGTTCAAGGTGGAAATGGTCCAATTCTTCCTATTGGAAGCGATCCAAAACAAGGGGAGGATGATAAAGGATGAAAGAGCTTGAAGATAAAATCAACGCTTTGATGTCCGACAGAAGTCAAAAGGATTGGTATCCCGTGTCCATATCCTAGAGAGTGGGATTCATTCCTTACCCACCAAATTCAATTTGATCAACTTCACGCCATTTGACGGAGAGGGTCACCTACACAACACTGATTTACTTCAAATCACATTTGGGGTGATCTCGTGAAATGAGCCTTTGATGATTCGGTTATTCGTTGGTACCTTCACAATGCTGACATCGGAAGACTCAAGGCCGGAGTATTAATTGCCGAGGACATGGAAAGCTTGTTCTCAAAGAACTTCTTCGATGACGACACAAGTTTCGATTGGAACCCTTTGGATGAAAAGCGTAAGAATGGGGAGACAATTGACACTTTCGTTGCTTCCGCATAAGGCCATAAACCGCAAAGATCCACCATCAAGAGTTCATATTGAAGACTTGCCATAATAATCTCTCCATTGATATGTTGGAAGTCATGGGGTCGCCCCACCAACTACGTGGAAAGATCTCAAAATACGAGGAGAACAAGCCAACGCTTCCTCGTAAGGAAGAAAGCCGAAGAGGTGAAAAATGGTCGACCCTCGTATAAATTTTTCCTCTCGTAATAGAGGAAAGGCATCTCGGATCGCTGTTGGTCAAACGTCACAACAACGATCGCCCAAAAGCTTCTAAATCAATTCCACAGACATATTCTTCGTAGACGAAGAAGTTCACCATCTTCAAACACCTTCTTGATAATAACAAAATCAAGTTGCCTCCGATTACAAATCAAGAGGAAATCGACAAGACTTCTGACCCTAAATACCGTATGCACTACGAGGATCCTCCATCCTACAAAGGATTGCTTAGCTCTCAAGGCCATCATCCAAGCCTTGGTTGAAGCCGGCGTCTTAACGCCGAAATAAGCTGAATCAAATATGACTCCGATAGGTATCACAGTATAAGCTGCTCCCTTTCCTCAGATGAGTATAAGAGGTTAAACCGCCCTCCTTCTTAATTCCTCCGATAAGTACAAGAGGTTAAACCGCCTCCTTCTTAATTCCTCCGATAAGTACAAGAGGTTAAACTGCTCCTCCTTCTTACTCCAATAAGAATATGAGTATAAACTATTCTAAATGAATGCAACCTAGTTTTGCAAAGAAAGCTGGGGGTGGATAATCCATGAACGAGAGGTCCACTTCCAGATTGAGCGATCAAACCTTCTGACAGTGAAGATCGTCTCCAAATTTCTATCCTAGACCATGGGCAAAATCCCCTCTTGATTCCTTCCATGAACGAGAGGTCCACTTTCAGATTGAGCGATCAAACCTTCCGACAGTTAGGATTGTCTCAAAACTCCTATCCTGGTCAAACCTTCCTACAGTTAGGACCACGGCCAATATCCCCTCTCGATTCCTTCCATGAACGAGAGGTCCACTTCTAGATTGAGCGATCAAACCTTCCGACAGTTAGGATTGTCTCAAAACTCCTATCCCGATCAAACCTTCCTACAGTTAGGATCATTTTTAAATTTTCACTCCCACTTGGTCAAACCTTCCTACAGTTAGGACCACGGCCAATATCCCCTCTCGATTCCTTCCATGAACGAGAGGTCCACTTCCATTGAGCGATCAAACCTTCCGACAGTTAGGATTGTCTCAAAACTCCTATCCCGATCAAACCTTCCTACAGTTAGGATCATTTTTAAATTTTCACTCCCACTTGGTCAAACCTTCCTACAGTTAGGACCACGGCCAAAATCCCCTCTCGATTCCTTCCATGAACGAGAGGTCCACTTCCAGATTGAGCAGTCAAACCTTCCGACAGTTAGGATTGTCTCAAAATCCCTATCCTGATCAAACCTTCCTACAGTTAGGATCATTATCAAAATCTCCTCTCGATTCCTTTTATGAATGAGAGGTCTACTCCAATAACAACGGGTTCGTCTTTGCCCCAGGAGAAGACACAACGGGTTTGTTTTCGCCCCAAGAGAAGACACAATTCCAAAAGCCTACATATTCAATATCGTAGCATAGATGTCATTACCTAATGACACCTAAACTATGCTTTTATGCATAGGGATGTTATCTCTGTCCCTTATCAGAGATAAGTCAGCGTCTAACACACGCCGCCGGGTAATCAATTCCCGTGATAATTGATCAAGCCTCACGATTCAATATCGTAGCATAGATGTCATTACCTAATGACACCTAAACTATGCTTTTATGCATAGGATGTTATCTCTGTCCCTTATCGAGATAAGTCAGCCTAACACACGCCGGTAATCAATTCCCGAGATAATTGATCGCTTCACGATTCAATATCGTAGCATAGATATCATTACCTAATGACACCTAAACTATACTTTCATGCATAGGATATTATCTCGCCTTTATCGAGATAAGTCTCGATCTAACACATGTCACGTAGTTAATTCCGTGATAATTGATCGCTTCACGATTCAATATCGAGCATAAAGTCTAAGAGAATTCACTCTTTTAGCACAACGTAACATGTAGAACGGACTCGGATAATCTACATGCTAGCCCAACTCAAACGGTAGTTGGTAAAGGCTCATCAAATCCGTTGATGGTGAGGGTTTGCCAAAATCCTATATCTATCATACAAGCAATAACTTGAGGCAGCGGGTTCACTCTTCTGCCGGGGTCAAGCACTTTCTCCTACCGTGATTTTAATGCACTTTGTAACTCATTGCTAATGCAAATGTGCCATTACATCGCCTCCGAAGCTCAAACATGCTCGCATTGCATTCGTGGCGGTCCCTTTGGCGAGACACTTCAGATTGCCTCGCCGCTTTCTTCAAGTGGGACAATTCGGATATTACATCTGAAGCTTTCACGGAAATCGATATTGAGAAAACCGGATGGCGCTTTTCTCTGAATGATTCTCAAGGCATCTCAATTACAACTAGCGGTGACTTTCAAGATGAAGATGATTAGTCAAAATTGACTTGACATTTCAACCAATTCAAATCTGAATGTAATAGTTATTGATCCCAAAGTATGGTCGTGACGTCAGCGTAGCCGGGGTTCAAGCTGAAGCAAAACATGAGCCTCTTCTACAAAGTTCAACGTTGAGCGAAGCAAAGCATCTTATCCAAAGTATTCCGCACTTCGATAAAATACAAAGGAGTCCAAAACTTTGGAGGGTATCTGTAGGCATCAAAATTGTCGAAGAACCTCAAATATGACTAAATTATGAGAAGATCGAAGGACAACGTCGTCGGAATCTCAAGAAGTCAACACATGAGAAGATTGTGTCTCGCCACAAGGCGAGACACTAGTTTGTGCCTCGCCATGAGCGAGACACTTGCTTATGTCTGCCGTTAGCGAGACGCGTAATGTCTGCATACGGCGAGACACCTTGATGTGTCTCGCTACTAGCGAGACACTTGTTGATGCCTGCGCCACGGCGAGACACCTTGATGTGTCTCGCTATAGGCGAGACACTTACTGTCTCGCCAAATCACGAGACACCGAATACCAAAGCGAGCTCTTGAAGGATCTAAATCAATCTTTGGTGGGGCCCACTTGACTTTATCAGCAGAGACGCTCGACACTTTAATGTGCGGTTACATCGCGAAGATACGCCCACTAGGCGTGATTCTAGGGCATTTAATCGTGCCTAAAAGCGAGAAAACCGTTCTGGCGGTGGAGGGGCGACAACGCCTCGCCGATCGGCCGGCGACCCATCTACCTGCCGCTAGCGAGGCAACCTACACCTCGCCCGGTGGCGAAGCGGCTGGCAGGCGGCTTCGTGCGTAGCGCAAGTGTCTGCACTTATGACACTTGTGTTTACGAAGAGACACGTTTCCCAAAGACTATAAATACCCTCCTCGTCCACTTGGGGTCGGCTATCGAAGGGGTGTCGAGAGATCTAAGCTTAGGAGTTAAGTCGTCTAACACACCGTGAGGGTAATCAATTCCGTGATAATTGATCAAGCCTCATTATTCAATATCGTAGCATAGATATCATTACCTAATGACACCTAAACTATGCTTTTATGCATAGGGATATTATCTCGTCCTTATCGAGAGATAAGTGCATCTAACACATCTTCTTAGGGTAGTTAATTCCGTGATAATTGATCAAGCCTCATTATTCAATATCGTAGCATAAAGTCTAAGAGAATTCACTCTTTTAGCACAGCGTAACATGTAGAGCGGACTCGGATAATCTACATGCTAGCCCAACTCAAGCGGTAGTTGGTAAAGGCTCATCAAATCCGTTGATGGTGAGGGTTTGCCAAAATCCTATATCTATCATACAAGCAATAACTTGAGGCAATGGGTTCACTCTTCTGCGGGGTCAAGCACTTTCTCCTACCGTGATTTTAATGCACTTTGTAACTCATTGCTAATGCAAATGTGCCATTACATCGCCTCAGGAAGCTCAAACATGCTCGGGCGATTACGTGGCGGTCCCTTTGGCGAGACACTTCAGATTGCCTCGCCGCTTTCTTCAAGTGGGACAATTCGGATATTACATCTGAAGCTTTCACGGAAATCTGATATTCAGAAAACCAGATGACGCTTTTTCTCTGAATGATTCTCAAGGCATCTCAATTACAACCCAAGCAGTGACTTTCAAGATGAAGATGATTAGTCCAAAATTGACTTCGACATTTCAACCAATTCAAATACGAATGTAATAGTTATTGATCCCAAAGTATGGTCAGCGACGTCGCGTAGCCAGGGTTCAAGAAACTGAAGCAAAACATGAGCCTCTTCTACAAAGTTCAACGTTGAACAGAAGCAAGGCGCATCTTATCCAAAGTATTCCAGACCCCTCGATAAAATACAAAGGAGTCTGAAAACTTTGGAGGGGGTATCTGTAGGCATCAAAAATTGCTGAAGAACCTCAAATATGACTAAATTATGAGAAGATCGAAGGACAACGTCGTCGGAATCTCAAGAAGTCAACACATGAGAAGATTGTGTCTCGCTACAGTGCGAGACACTAGTTTGTGCCTCGCCATGAGCGAGACACTTGCTTATGTCTGCCGTTAGCGAGACGCGTAATGTCTGCATACGGCGAGACACCTTGATGTCTCGCTACTAGCGAGACACTTGTTGATGCCTGCGCGGCGAGACACCTTGATAATGTCTCGCTATAGGCGAGACACTTACTAATGTCTCGCCAAATCACGAGACACCGAATACCAAAGCGAGCTCTTGAAGGATCTAAATCAATCTTTGGTGGGGCCCACTTGACTTTATCAGCAGAGACGCTCGACACTTTAATGTCGCGGTTACGGCGAAGATCGCCCACTAGGCGTGATTCTAGAGCATTTAATCGTGCCTAAAAGCGGGGAAAACCGTTCTGGCGGTGGAGGGCGACAACGCCTCGCCGATCGGCCGAAGCCCATCTTACCTGCCGCTAGCGAGGCAACCTACTTACCTCGCCCGGTGGCGAAGCGGCTTGGCGGCGGCTGGCTGCAGCTAGCTTCAAGTGTCTGCACTTATGACACTTGTGTTTACGAAGAGGGCACGTTTCCCAAAGACTATAAATACCCTCCTCGTCCACTTGGCGAGGGTCGGCTATCGAAGGGGTAATCGAGATCTAAGCTTAGGAGTTCAAGAACCACGATCCACGGAGATTCCTCGAGTTTAAGCTTTGACTTATTCTTGAGAAGAGTAGATATCTTACCTTGCTAAGATATTTCTTTGAAGTTCTTGTTTCCTTTGCGAAGCATCAACTAAACCCGTCGATTCGGCGATCATTTTCGGTGGTCCACGGATTACGCCCTACATTGCAAAGTCCCACGAAAATAAGAGATCTACACTTGTAGCGTTTTTGTTCGAGTTTGTGAGAGAGTTATTTAATTTTCATTGTAACTGAGAACCAAAAGTGTAATTTTCTCTAGTTTTACAAATGGAATCAACTTTCGACCCAAACAGTGACATTCAGAGGTGTACTAACGAGCTTGATGGATGCTTGTCTTGGTAGACGTGTAAGTAGAGGTGTACTGATGAGCTTGTGGATACTTGTATTGGTAGATGTGTAATATTGAATATTCGAGACTTGACTCTATTTGGCGTGATTCTTTGTAAAATCGTGATTCGATTTATAATGATACCATTGATCTTGATGAGCTTGACAATGTTATTGAGGTAGCTACATTCAGAAGTGTACTGATGAGCTTGACAGATACTTGTATTGGTAGATGTGTAATATTGAATATTCTGAGACTTAACTCTATTTGGCATAATTCTCTATAAAATTGGCTGTTCAACTCATAATGATATTGTTCAGAGGCGTACTGATGAGCTTGATGATGTCATTGAGGTAGCGACATTCAGAGGTATACTGATAAGCTTGACGGATGCTCATCTTGGTAGAGGTGTACTGTTAAACCTTTTGAGACTTGACTCTATTTGACGATATCATTTAGAGGGATACTGATGAGCTTGACAATGTCATTAAGGTAGTAACTTTTAGAGGGTACTAATAAGCTTGACGGATGCTTGTCTTAGTAGAGGTGTACCATTGAATATTCTGAGACTTGACTCTATTTGGCGTGATTCTTTGTAAAATCAGCAGTTCGATTTATAATGATACCATTCAGAGGCGTACTGATGAGCTTGATGATGTCATGGTTTTACCTAGCATGAACAAACTAAACGTGGCTAGGGATGACTTTGATATGCACGGGGTTGCACTGAGATCTGTGCCTGATTTGTCTAACTATTCGCCTTGGAATGAGGCGTGGCTTTGGTCTAATCATATTTCCAAAGCAGTGGTCATTTAATGAGGAGATTTTGCTGCTTATCGCTGGTTAGTGGGTCTATAAATAGAATGTAAATTGGAGATAATTCTCCCACTTGCATCTTTTTCTCCTTCTCTTCTCCTTTAGTTTATCATGGCCGACCTTCAGCGCGAGAATGAGTACCTTCATGCTCAAGTGAAGAGCTTGGAATGACCCTGATAGTGATTAGTGAGTGTTGTTGTAGAGAGGAGTGGATAATTACAAACTTGTAGTGTGTAGTCATTGTACCCCTCTTTAAATAAATGAAAAGTTCATTTTTCATCTTTTTTGGGCTTTTGTGGTTTGCTTTGAGTTGAATGAGGTGTTATGCCTAATTAAGCATTTGAAATGATCTGTGCATAGTCCATTTAAGCATAGCGGATCAATCGCTTAAAACTGAGCGGGCGAGAATTTGTGCGTAGCTAGTCTTAGGCGTTGGCAAATTATTACTCCAATTTGCGCAGTGTTCCAAAAACCCAGCGTGAGCAAACTACGAGTCTTTCGCAATTCAAGCAGAAAAAACAATGCGTAGGCAAACTGTGCGTGCTGATAGGGGTGTTGTTTGAGTGAGAATAACTGTTCGTATTCCCATCTTTCTTAATTGCCCACCTAATCACATTTTAGACAATGTGATCGTGCCACGTGGTGCTCTTTGATTAGCTTCATCTATTTATAAGTGGAGGGTGTATGGGAACTACTCCCTATGCGCACTTCTTTTCTTTCCTTTTCTTCTTCATTCTTGTTTATCTTCGAGAGACCCATTGCCATGTCGACTGCCAGCACTAGACCATCCAAGCATCCTCATCAGTTGTTGGAGCCAATGACGGCACCCATGTTGGACCCCTGTGCCCAAGCTGTTGCGGGAGCAAGTGCGGGAGTTGAAGAAAGAGGTTAAGTGCCTCCATGGAATCATCAAAGTCTTGCAAGACAAGTGTCAGTCCCTCAATGATTCTAACAATCATTTGCTCTATAATCTGCATAAAGCTGAGTGTGAATTGCGGAGCGCATTGTGGAGCAGTTTGTAATGATAACTTGTGGCTGTGATTTTCTTTTGCATTGTAAATTTTTTGGCTTTGATGAATGGAAAGAAGTAACTTTTTTATTATGTATAATCAATTGTTGTTTTGAAACTATGCTTGAATAAACCGTGCATTACCTAAGAACCAAGCACATGCAGACTGCGCACTTTGCTGAAACTCAGCATGAGTGAATCATGCAGAAATGAGTGGGAATGACTGCTAGTATTCTTGTCTCATTTACTCTCGCACCTCGGGAGGAGTGTTGTTTTAATCACGTTTTGGATGACATACTTATGCCACGTGGCAACTATTGGTTGGTCCATACCCTTTATAAATAGAGGATGGAATGGGGAACCCTTTCTTTTAATCTGATTTGATTCTCCTTCCTTCGGCTCTTTATGTTCAAGATTTATGGTGACATTAACTCCCAGCGCTTGTTCATCCAAAAGGGTGCATCTATTGCAGAGGTGAGGTCGGTGACTAGGTCGACGTCCACTCGAAAGTCGCTTGCCAACCAAGTTCACGAGATGGAGAATGAGCTCATGTATCTCTGCTTTGTTGTTGAGACTTTAAAGATCCAGAACTTCGCTCACATAGATTTGTACAATCATCTCCATTGATGCCTCCACGAGAAGGAGCTTGAGGTTTTGAACCTTAAAGAGTGGGATCGGTGGGATATTTGATTCCCTCAGGCGTTTCAAGCGACGGCTCATGCGTTCGGGTTGGTGATGCTTCTCCGACAAAGACGATGATCGTTGTGAGTGATTGTGGTGGTCACACTCTTTTATTTTGCCCTTTTTTATCATTATTGTAATAGTTGCATCCCTTTTGATTTTGATTGTAGTGGCTGATCCTTGTAATATTGGTTTTCGATCAATATAAAACTGTTGTGCTTTAAATCTGATTTCTATGTTCTTTGGATCTCATCATAGTTATGGCTGCGATCCAATCTAGCTTTGCATCTTCAATCTCTGCGGACACCAGAGAATAACCCAGCTTGTCATTTAAATTATACGCGGGGCTTTGATTAGGAGTTCAAAAAACCCTGCGTAATTGCACCAATCGAGCTGTGAAGTGGTCAAATATGTTGGGGCAACTTTGTATTGAATTTTAAAATAGATGAATGGCTTGTTGAGTCTTTGCACCATTTAATGAGCTAACACGTGTCGGCCCTGGATTAGTTAGGCTCTGTTATAAAAAGGAGTGAAGGGTTCATCATCCTCATCTTTCTCTCATATTTTCCCCAATCTTTTAAGTGCTCATGATGTCCCATCCTCGCATCCTCCACGCGATTGAAGACCATATCCACTGCCTTTTGGGTTGTGTTGCATGCTCACACCATAATTCGGTGGGAGAAGGCATTGGCAGACAATGAAAGCCTCTAGAATATCATTGATAGCTTGATGTAGGAGCTAGACAAGACCACGAAAGGATTGGAGGAGCTCAATCTTGCATATAATGCCCTAGCTAATGCCCCTTTGCAGATGAAGAAGGAGCCTAAAAAGGACCGCGTGGGACCAAGTTGTCGAAGGGGGCCTTAGTTGTCATTTCTTCTTTCTTCTTTATTATTATTATTATTACGTAGCCATGTGGTAATCTTCTCTTTTCATAATTAACGAAGAACTCTTTCTTTTAGTCAATCGATCTCCTTAGTTCGATTACTTAGCATGCTTGCATGTGTTATGTGCTAAGATTTGGATGGGTTAAACCCCACGTGGGGGACCGAGTCTCCAATTATGCATTGAAATCCTTGTGATCAAATTGTGCCAAGGGCACCGATAAAACCTCAGCGGGGTTGAGTTTGTGGAAAGTGAGCGGAGAAATTGGTCGAACTTTGCGTAACAGCCTAGGTGTGCAACTAAAGTAATGTGAGACATGTGTCAGGCCAAACACTTGTTTGGAACTCAGAGCAACGTGAGACATGTGTCATTCCTTGGACACATCCCTCTCATCTTCACAACCGTGGGCTTTGGAACGCCCTAGGGGCACATGTCACCATCCGAGTTTATTTTGATTTGTTCGATAAGAGTGAGATTCGAGGAGACGTAGGGCACATATTTTGATCTAGAGATAACCCGCCGTCCACATGTCATTCATCTGTGGCTTGTGCATTGGTTTATAAATAGGTGAGGATTGGTGCAGGGACTATTCATTTTCATCCTCAAAACCCTGCGCATGTTTTTCGAAAGAAACCCAAAAAATCCTAAATCTTTCTCCTTAATTTTTTTCACCTTTGCCATCAATCTTCATCAGAGAAATCATGTCTAGACGATTGCAAACCTCTCGAGTGAGCTAGATTCTACCCTTTCTCGGTGAATCGGCCGCCGCCGGTGAGCCTGCGGCTGCCCTTGGTGGAGCTTAGCTGCATAGGTACCCCCTCTATGAGGATAAGCCTCTATTTGAATTTTGTGCTGATATGGAGTTAGTCCCTGACGGGGTCAACTCTATGCTCACTTATAGTCTTTCACTTCTTCTTTGGCGTGGTCGGATCCGGCGTTGAGTTTATTTTTCACACTAGGTTTGGTCACATGGAGTTTCTTCATGCACCGAGTAGTCTTCTTTTTTATTACATAGAGTTTTTGCAACTTGGTCTCACGCAGAGTTTTCAAGGCCATTGAGTTGTCTTTTCCTCTCTCCATGGGGTTTTGGCAACTTGGTGGAATACCCCACTAAGTTAAACTCAACACTCTCTTTTTTGAATAATTGTAAATCTTTCTTCTCTTCACAATAGCATTCTTTGAGAAACCCCACAATCCTGACAGCCAGCTAGGCTCCAGTGAAGAGAAGAAGATTCCTGAATAGTTCTATTCTGGTACTTCATCGATTTGGGGTACCCATGATCCTGAGTTGGAGAGGGTAGTGCTACATCCTAACACATTGCACCTTCATGCCATGATACGTAAGAGCGCCCTTACAGCAATTAACCACTCTACTCTCTGAAAACTTATTTATTTGTTTGGATACCAAGCGATGCGGCCGGGTCCTCCCAAGAGGTCCCATTGGTTATACACCATTGACCAAGGATGACTCTATCTCCCAATCCTAGACCGCCACCCCCTCACTATATTATTTTCGACCTCTTGCTCATCCTTGAATAATATCTTAGGACATTACACTTCTTTACCCATCAACAGCTGCTGAGGGTAAGTTCTTGGCGATGGGCTGTAAGAATGTGGGTTCAAGCCATCTCGAGGGTTTGAATCCAGGTATTGTCCAGGAGTTGCTAACTAATGAAGATATGTCGTGAGTGGGCATCTTCAGAAATAAGTTCATTGAAGCAATGGGATATACCATGGCCACGACTTCTGCTTCTAGGGATGGTTCTTCTCTACACTGAACAACTAGTGGGATAAGTTTGTGACCCATGTTCTGACTAATTATAAGGGGACTTTTACGGCGATTGGGCCTTTATTTTGCTTTGCGAGCAGCACAACACAGGCTCGCTAGTGGTTATCAAAACTTCTTGGGGGTGCTAGAGTTGTACAATCCGGACTCCGATACTTTCTTCACTTTGAATTGGAAGCTTGGGATAGCTCTCCATGAGATGTGGGCAATTTTCAGTCTTCATCTAGGAGAACACCCGTATGAGGAGTATGTTACCACCTTGTTTTGCTTCACTATTTGGAGTCTCTTTAGGATGAGCATTATGAAGTGCCCCAAACTAGTGTTGGATGAATATGGGATGGTGATGAGGATATTGAGGACTTGCATTGGGCCTCTGGTGACGATATGTGTACACGTATCCCACAAGAGGGTAGTTTCCCTCTATATGGCTTGGCTCAAGCGATCTATGACAACAAGCTTGGTGCTATCATCCTACTATCGGTATTACCATTGACGAGGGTTGGACTCAAACATGATCCTCAAAGAAATATGAAGCTAAGGGTAAGGGAAGTGTCCCATGAACCTAGCCTATCTGCTCAAAGCGAAGAAGACAGAATGAAGGTCCTAGCAGGTCTTAGATCAAAGCGAAGGCTCATGGGGATAAGAGGGGATCCATCTGCAGAGTAGGACCATTCTAATTCTAAGAGAAACCATAGAAATAAGGGATGAAGCGAAGAGTAGTAGTCTCAAGAGGAGTATGAAGTCAAGGTATTTGATTTTTCTGTTTCGCATAAGTTGTCTATATTTTGATCTTTCATTAATTAACTTGGTCTTTTTCTTTGGAGGTTCATCCGAGGATTGGCATATCAGTGATGAAGGGAATACGGTTGGGAACATTCTATCCTAAGAGGAGGTGATGCCGGTGGTCTCAACCCTTTCACTCTAAATCGATGCATTCGCCTCTTTCACTCTAAATCGATGCATTCTTTCACTCTAAATCGATGCATTCGCCTCTTTCACTCTAAATCGATGCATTCGCCTCTTTCACTCTAAATCGATGCATTCTTTCACTCTAAATCGATGCATTCGCCTCTTTCACTCTAAATCGATGCATTCTTTCACTCTAAATCGATGCATTCGCCTCTTTCACTCTAAATCGATGCATTCGCCTCTTTCACTCTAAATCGATGCATTCGCCTCTTTCACTCTAAATCGATGCATTCTTTCACTCTAAATCGATGCATTCGCCTCTTTCACTCTAAATCGATGCATTCGCCTCTTTCACTCTAAATCGATGCATTCTTTCACTCTAAATCGATGCATTCTTTCACTCTAAATCGATGCATTCGCCTCTTTCACTCTAAATCGATGCATTCTTTCACTCTAAATCGATGCATTCGCCTCTTTCACTCTAAATCGATGCATTCGCCTCTTTCACTCTAAATCGATGCATTCTTTCACTCTAAATCGATGCATTCGCCTCTTTCACTCTAAATCGATGCATTCGCCTCTTTCACTCTAAATCGATGCATTCGCCTCTTTCACTCTAAATCGATGCATTCGCCTCTTTCACTCTAAATCGATGCATTCGCCTCTTTCACTCTAAATCGATGCATTCGCCTCTTTCACTCTAAATCGATGCATTCGCCTAATTATAAGGGGACTTTACTACGATTGGGCCTTTATTTTGCTTTATGAAAGCAAAGACAACACGTGCTCGCTAGTGGTTATCAAAACTTCTTGGGGGTGCTAGAGTTGTACAATCCGGACTCCGATACTTTCTTCACTTTGAATTGGAAGCTTGGGATAGCTCTCCATGAGATGTGGGCAATTTTCAGTCTTCATCTAGGAGAACACCCGTATGAGGAGTATGTTACCACCTTGTTTTGCTTCACTATTTGGAGTCTCTTTAGGATGAGCATTATGAAGTGCCCCGAAAGCTGATGTGTCACTATAAGATATGCTTCCATACAGAGAAAACTCATGAGGGTGGTATTAGCCTGCAGACGTGGGCCACTTACTTGTTTCATCAATCCTTCGAGGTTATGGTTGGTGGTTGACATGAAGGAATATCCCAATCTGAAGTTGAGGCAAACATAGAGCATAGTCTTCATTTTTTGCTTCTATTATTTGGGGGTGAATATGAAAGTTATCACCACCAAGTACTGCATAGCTTGAGCATGAAGGCTGCTTTGGCTGGATTCCTCTCAATATGGCTAAAGAAATGTGTTGTTCCGCATGATATGGTCCATTCTGAGGTGCTTTTTTCTATGGCAATGCTAGTTTGTGGGTGAAGGTTGGGTCTACTCCGCGTAATAATTTGCAGCATCCATCGTTGGTCACTCGTTATTATAGCAATCCTCGTGCTGCTACGAGCCCTAGAGTTGACCTACCATATTTGTATTTGATGGTCTGGCTTGCTGGCTATTATCAAATCTTGATTACACCAGCCAGAAAGACCACAGTGCCTGGTGTTCCTTTACTGCAGGCATACGAGAGGTCCAAGTGGAACATCGAGTACCCCGACCTGATCTGGAAAAAGTTGGACAACTTTGGCACTTCAAGTTTTATCGCGCCCTTCTGAGGATGAACTATGATACGGCCTTCTTGAATAGATTTGAGGACCACGACAGTCTTCAGACTGAGCTTCCATCAGCTGCCTTTACTTTGTTGATCAACATCCATCCATCCCACCTTGTTCTTTGAGTAAACAACATTAACTATCTCGAACCCTATCTGCCAACCCGCATTGCCTAGCAATTTGGCTATGATAAGATGTATGTTGGTAGCCCTAATCTGAAACTAAGGCATGAGGGGAGTTTGGCGGATGATGCTAGGGCATGACATTATTTTGTGTTGGGGTGCATTGGGGCTTTGTTCACTCTTCCTTTTTGATTGGGTATAGCACTGTCAAGGTGCCACACCCAAATTACCAATGGCAGGTGTCATGCCTCAGATACATAAACACCTTTTTTTGTGAAGGAGTCTACGAAGAAGAACCGCGCCAAAGGTTTGGAGGATTACAAGAAGGCACATCAACCAAGTGCCCCCAAACTAGTGTTGGATGAATATGGGATGACTGATGAGGATATTGAGGACTTGCATTGGGCCTCTCTGGCTGACGATATGTGTACACGTATCCCACAAGAGGGTAGTTTCCCTCTATATGGCTTGGCTCAAGCGATCTATGACAGCAACAAGCTTGACTGCTATCATCCTACTATCGGTATTACCATTGACGAGGGTTGGACTCAAACATGATCCTCAAAGAAATATGAAGCTAAGGGTAAGGGGAAGTGTCCCACTGAACCTAGCCTATCTGCTCCAAAGCAGAAGAAGAAGACACCGAATGAAGGTCCTAGCAGGTCTTCGTCCGCTTCGAAGGCTCATGGGGATAAGAGGGGGATCCATCTGCAGAGTAGGACCATTCTAATTCTAAGAGAAACCATAGAAATAAGGGATGAAGCAGAAGAGTAGTAGTCTCAAGAGGAGTATGAAGTCGAAGGTATTTGATTTTTCTGTTTCGCATAAGTTGTCTATATTTTGATCTTTCATTAATTAACTTGGTCTTTTTCTTTGGAGGTTCATCCGAGGATTGGCATATCAGTGATGAAGGGAATACGGTTGGGAACATTCTATCCTAAGAGGAGGTGATGCCAGTGGTCTCAACCCTTTCACTCTAAATCAGATGCATTCGCCTCTTTCACTCTAAATCAGATGCATTCGCCTCTTTCTTTTTGGGATTAACTTGTTTTCTTTTTTAGGGGACGTTTATCGACTGGTTTTCTGGTGATGAGGGTGGTAAGACCAACCCTGATGAGGCTATTGATCCATCCTCTTACGAGCATGCTGATGCTAATCCGAAAGGCGCATCCAGCTCTTCGAGTCATACGGATGTCTCATTGACCAAGGTAGGCATTCTTGCCAGGCATGGCCTTCCGAACTACAAACTCTCAGGGTTCATGCTAGAGTACCTCCTTGTTCAATCCGTATCTTGGAGATGCTCGAGGGTACAAAACTTCTTGCTTCCATTTCACCCATTTGTTGGCTTGCCATCGGAGCATTTGAGGGATCTTCGGGTGGTGAGTTGGCCCCTGGGGAAGAACAGGTATGAACTTCCCTGGCTGCTCATGAAGAAGAAATGTTGGCTATGAGAGACTAGATGGTCCTCTCGCCATCTCATGCTACATTTTCACTGCCAAAGGTCAACCTATTTTGTTTATAATAGCTCTAGGTTATGACTTCTTGTTATGCTATAGGGGAAAGTCACAGAGTTGAGGAAACAACTCAAGAGGAGACGGTTTAGGAAGGCGGAGTGGTCCCACCCTCATCTGCCACAGATAAGGTACCTATTTTATATTTCAAAGCACCAAAGTTAATACTCATTTCCTTGATAAATTCTCATTCAGGCCTGGAGATGAATGTTCCAGCAATCTAAGGTCAAGAGAAAATGGTTGAGGAGTCTGCCGTTACTCCCACTACACCCGCTCCAGTTGAAGGTGCTAACACTGAAGTGGACGCGTCTTTTAGCAGGGTTATCACCTTGTCTGATGAGACCTAAGATAGCGAAGGTGTAAAGGTTGAGAATGACATGGCCATGAAGGATGCTTTGGGTGTCGATGCGAGTGTTGATAAGGCAAAGGAACATGCAAATCTGATTGCCAGGGGTGATCTCGCGATGGTATCTAAGACTACCCCAATGGAACACGTCATGGAGCCATCTCCTAGTGTTGTCGCATCCCCGATGCCTCTTACTTACTTGTAAGTGTTCAGAAGTTAGTGCGTACACATGTTGATAAGCGTTTGATATTGATGTTAGAATCCCATATTGTAGGTACCGTTGTGGGATCCAAGGTTACGAAAGTGATCGACCATCAACGCTCAAACCTACAACCATTCTAGGACAACTTTCGACGGAGCCTTCTACTTTTGGTAGGACTCTGTCGATGCAATGAACCTTGATATTGTGATTAATGGGTGGCTCATTGTCTTCCACACTACCTTCTGATAATATAGCTTTGATGGAGGGAACCTCAGCCTCTGCTGAGGTCGGGGCATCTAGTTCCTTTTTGGGATCAGTCTCCCAACATTGACCTATATTGTTGCACCGTTACACCCGTGACCAATTCTATCTCTTCTCCCCCCCCTTTGGCAGATGAGGATGAAGAAGCTGCCCATCAATTTGCGGCTAACTCTATCGATAACGTTTATAGTGACATGAGGCGATGTCTCATGATTGTGATGAAGGGGACCACCTTTCAACCTAACGACTTGCTCTGCATCTTGAATAATTACTTGAACAGTTTTGAGCCCTTGTCTCATTTTGAAGTGATCATCGCTCTTAAAGACATTTGAGATGATTTCATTGCTAAGGTGGTTGAATGGCGAGACTTGCGAGCGTCGGGTGCTAAATATCTTACGCAAGGCTTTTATGATTAGTTATCTCCCGATATCTAAGGACAAATAGTTAAGGTTTAGGCGAAGATCACCATGTGCACCCATGCTATTAATGATCTCAAGGCTTAGTTGGAGAATGTCCGTTGCACTACCAATCTTCATGAAGTGGATATCAAGACAAGTAGCAATTGGTCCAGCGTGATGAGGACCAGCTCAAGTATAGGAAATCCATGCTTGAGAGGAGGATGAAGCATTTGCATGAAGCTCAGGTGGAGGCAAGGTCCCTAGTTGAGGAGGATGTCAGGATCCATAATGAGATTGTGTTAAAGGAGAAGGAGATTGTGAAAACTTAGGAAAAATTTGATAAGCTCGCCAATATGGACGATGTGACTCTCTGTCAATGCATTTAAGAATCGACAATGAAAGGCTTCCAGGATGAATTGGTCGCCCCTAACAAGGAGCTATGAACCAAGACCGAGCAATGATATCATAGGGGTTAGGGGTTTAGAAGTTTTAGAAGTTGTTTTCTTCTTTTTGTTCCCTTTTTTTATGTTAGTATCCATATTTTGTATGCCACACAACTTTTCTTTTGATGTTATTAATGAAAACATTTGTGCTTGTTGTGGGCATGATACTTGATCATTGTCATAATTTATTATAATACTTGAACAATGACTCATCAGATATAATTTTACTACAAAAGGACCACTCGGATCACACAAAAACTTCCTAACTTACAACCTAATGAAATACCTAACACTTGGAAGATTCCCAATCTTTGTGTAGAGCAGGCGATCAGAACTTCAAGTGCTGGCTATTGATCAGGAACCTCTGCAAATTTTCCTTCTCATCAATAAGACAACAAACGCCGTTCGAATAGACTGACTCTATTATGAATGATCCTCCATGAACTATACATTGGGATCATTAGTCGTTGCATGGTCATGACCATGTCACTTGTTTAGAATACTCTCTTCATGGTTTTCTTATTGAATGCTCCTGAGAGTCGTGCTTGATAGAGCTCGATGTGTTGTTGGCCAGCAATGTGCTTTTCATCTAATACTTCCAACTCCTGAAGGTGAAGGTTAGCATTATCATCGGAGGTCATTTGAGTCACCAATGTTGTGCAAAGTGACAGGATTTGTTGTTCCAGTGGAATGATGGCTCCACACCCATGACTAAGGAGAACAGGGTGTTCCTTGTCAGATTTCGGACTGTGGTGCAGTAGGCCTATAGACAGTTACCCAATTTCTCATCTCAATCATGTTTGTTCTTCGAGATTAATTTCTTTATTATCTTGATAGTGGTCTTGTTGAAGGCTTTTGCCAACCCGTTAGCTGCCATATTGTAAAGTGTGTAGGCTACATCTTCGGTCAGGAACTTGTTGCAAAACCATCATATGCATGACTGATGAACTGAGGCCCGTTATCATGGGCAATCCATTTGGGTATGCTAAAATGATATATGGCATGGTGTCTGAGGAAACTGACCATATTTCTAATCTAGACCTCCTTCAATAGTACTGATTCGGCCCACTTTGAGAAGTAATCGGTTGTAGTTAAAATGAACCAATGTCCTCTAGTGTACGGTGGACTGATTAGGCCGATAATATTCATTCTCCATATTTCAAAAGGCCATGATGACTCAATCGGGTGGAGATATTCTGGCTCTTGATGGATGATATCGGTGTGATACTGACAAGCAGGGCACTGCTTTTCATGCTCCATTGCATTGGTGACCATTGTTGGCCAATAACACCCCAAACGTCAAAGTCATTCATGAAGTTTTAGACCCGCCTGGTGGGCCCCACACAAACCCCTATGGGCTTCCTTCACTGTTCTCTTTGCTTCAATCATAGATAGACACCATAGAAGTACTCCGTCAAATGAGCGACGATAGAGTGTCTTTGTGCCAGCATTGTAATAGAACCTTGCCGAGTGCCTTCTTACTAAAGTTACCTCTTTCAGGTCCTCTAGCAGGATTCCGTGAAGGACGTAATTAATGATGGGGAATCACCAATCTCAACCGCCTGAGATGACCATCGCCATGTTGGTCTCAGTGGCTTTGAGTGCCTTGAGTTCTAGTTTCAGACAATATGAATGTCGACTGCCTACCATCACGTCTCGGTGAGTTTTGTGGAGCAATACTAAAGTAGCTGCAAGTCTTGCCAATGCATCTGCATAAGGATATTGTGATCATCCCACATGTACGATGCTGACTTCATGGAATACCTTCATCATTCCTTTGGCTTTATTATAGTATGAAAGCAAATCTTCATGTTTGACAACCGCATAATCTCGTTAATCTGCTTAACTATGAGTTGAGAATCCCCTATAGCTTCAAAATATTCCACTCCTAGTTCTTTTGCCAATTTGAGCTTAATTAATAGAGCATTGTATTCTGGTACATTGTTAGAATATGGTTCACTCAAAGAAAAGGATTGCAAAATGATGTACTTTCCTAGTGTGATGAACATGATCCTGATCCCGGTGGCGATGTGACCGTCCGGACCCGATATAGAAGCTTTGTCAAGCCACATCTGCCAAGCCCATTCGTTAGTCATAATGTTAGCCTCATAGATTTCATCTGGGATATCTTTATAGAGTTCTGAGTATCCAGGCAACATATGATTTGTGAGAAAATTAGCCAAAACTTGACCCTAGATTGCCTTCTAAGGCACGAACTCCATCTCATACTGAGAGAGTAAGATGGCCCACTTTGCTAGTTGTATGTTAAGTGAACTAGATTTTTATTATCAGAATTTAGAGGAGATTTAGCCAGGATACAACGCGGATGGATTGCCCGACCAAGTAATGTTGTATTTTCTAAACTGCAAACACGAGGGCTAAGCATTCTTTCTTGATTTGACTGTATAGGTGTTTGGCTCCTACCATCTTGTGACTAAGGTAATAAATGACATGTTCACACCTTTGATCATTCTTTTAGGGTAACATAGCACCTAACAAGTGATCGAGAGACTTTATGTACATGATAAATGGCTTTACAAAACTAGAGAAGTAGTAAGATAGGTCTTGATCTCGTCAAACATCTTTTGACATGCCTCATCCCCCCAGAAAGGAAGTATTTTTGTGCATTAGCTTGGTGAATGGTTGGCGCCGACCAGAAAAATTTAAGATAAACCTTCTGATATACGCCAATCGGCCCTGAAAAGCTTGGAGTTGCTTGAAATTTCTCAGAGGAGGCATCTCCAAAATCACATTTATCTTGTTTGGATCAACATGGATTCCCGTCACTATGATGATGAATCCAAGAAATTTTTCACTAGACACTCTGAAGAATGACTTGGCTGGATTCATCTTGAAGTCATGCTTTATCATGATGTCGAAAGCCATTTTTAGATCATGTAGGTGGTCTTCTTTCTATTTGCTCTTGACCGGTAGATCATCCATGCAGCATTTAATAGTCTTCGTAGATAGTCACTTAAGATCTTGCTGATTGCATGTTAGGACTTCGCTCTGGCATTCTTTAGACCAAATGGCATCACAGTATAAGCAAAGATCCCCCTTGGGGTTCTAAAGGCGGTATTCTCCCAGTCATCTTCGTGCATCTTAATTTGGTTGTAACTAGAATACCAATACATGAATTTAGAGTTTGAGCTTTAACCTTCCCAACGGATCACTACTGTCAGCATTAAATCCAAATATCTTGGTGTCGATGTGACATAGTCGTCACAACAGTATCTGAAGGAAGTGTAACATTCTCCTCTTGATTATACTGATGGCAGACCTTGGGTCAACTTGCATACGCTCTATCTTCGATGATCCCAACTACCTTGTAAAGCAAAGCGGCCTTGTGTGTTTGATGGATCGTATGAGCATATCTTTTTTGGAGAATGTTACCATAGGAAGGTCCCTCTCCACATGGTGGTAACGCGCACATAAGTGGACTTCAATCTTTTTCTCTTACTGTTGGATTTGGGTGAGGTAAGCCACAGGGTCACTCAGAGCCTCCTATAGTGCTGCTTTAACCTCTGGACTAATTGAAGCAATCCCAAAGCGTCACTCTTGCTAGAATATTTACAAGTTGTATTAGCATAGTTGCAAGTGGTACCATCATTGAGTTATTGTTATTGTTTGGTTGACCGGTGTGGTCTAGTGTTCCTCCTGATTGATCTGATCATATTGTCGGTGAAACAACCTACCACTCCTGACCCTTCTTTTTTCATTGTAAACCATGATAGCTACTAATACTTCAGCTTCTCTAGCACCTTAGCCGCTTCTTCTTCTTCTTCTTCTTCTGATACAATGACTACTACAATGGCTTATTCTTCTAAAGTTGCGAGTTTGGGTACTAGTCCTTTGTCATCACTATAGAGGATCATCACGGCGTTACACATCTTTACCTTGCCATCTTTCCGATGTGGCTTAGCAAAGGTCTATTGCTCATCCCTTACGAGGTTGAGGTGTACCCACATGAGTTCCCCTTTAAAGAGAGTTACGGGAGTCAATCCTTTGGACTGTTGACTATATCGGTCATAGTTGATAATATTTAGCTCTGCTTTTAGGATTGGGACTATCCCATCCACAGTGCTCACGCTTAGCAAATCCCCAAATTGGATTGAGACCATGTTCATCGAAAGCGCTTCTGGTCTTCCCTTAATTCCAAAAGATCCGAATTCATTCAAGGTTTGAATCTTTTCTCTGAATATGATGTAATGTTTTGAAGGGTGTCCTACAAAGCGGTGGAAGATACAATAGTTTGAGTCATTGGTGCACCCTTCTTCCTCAGGTTTCTTAGGTTTCTCGAGCTTGATGAATCCTTCCTTGATAAGTGCTTCTTCTACTTTCATGATTGCATTATGCTTACAGACATAAACTCTATCGTGATCTGGCTTGAACTGATTTGTCACTGTGAAGGACCTTCCCCTTGATGCTGCCCAGATAGAGGTACTCGATTGTAGTTAGGATTGGCATTAGAACGATAGTTATTATTTGCATTTCAGTTGTCATTTTGGTTGTTGTTTTGCCATCTCGGTGGTTGTGATTGAGACTGTGGCACATACAGTTGCGGTACATTAACTACCATTACTACCTTAGCCTTCCCGTCATTGTGTGGTTTGGTAGTGTTAGGTTTACTCTTGCATCTACCATTGTCCGTCTTATCTAGAATGTAGCCAAGCCAAACGGTGGTGGCTTCAGCCCTATCGGTGTTCTTGATCAATTATTTCCAGGGTTTGGACTCAAAGGTACCTAATTGTTTAAGGATGTGATTCGGCAGGTTGTTACGGCAAGCATCAATGACAAACTTTTCGAACATTGCGCCCTTTAGCTCAAGGCTGAGTCATTTGAATCTCTCAATGTCGGTTAGAATCTTCTCCCCTAGCTTGTAGACTTTATTTTTCACTCTTTGGCAAGTTACCTCAGAGTCAATTTTATAAAATCTCTCGATGAGCTTCTTTTCCAAGTTCTTCCATGAATTCACAAAACCTAACAGCAAGATCTCAAACCAATGACAGGCATACCCTTTGAGTGAGTTAGAGAACGTTCTCACTATAATGATATCATTTCCCAACCACAGTTTGGCTTGAGCTTCAAAATGGCAAAGGTGTTGTTGGGACAACTTAGTGCCATTAAAACTCTATACCATGATAATGCTTATACTTCTTAGGATATGGTATGTCATCCCGAAAGACAGATAGGGTCTAGAGGTCCCATCATTCTGTTCTCATTGATTTTTCATGACTGCATCCACTTTAGTCGTTAGTTGAGCTATGAGAGCTGCAATGGTAGGGCCTGCGGTCATAACTGGTTCATGGTGACCTACACTGATAGATAGGTTGGAATGCTCTTCTTGATGAACGAGCTGTTCATTATGGGGTGGAGTCACTATCCGAGTAAGCGTGGCACACACCATCCCAGCAACGGGATGGTTGAGCGCCCTAGTTTGTTCTAGGTTTGAGAGAGGTGTTTCCAGAGTAGTGTTAGGGTTATTCTCTGGTGGATTAGTCGCTTCTTCTAGATTAATTGTTTCTCAAGCAAGCCGCGAATATTGATGGAAATTGGTGACCTCCTCCCAAATTTGGGTGTTACTATTTATTAAGAAGTGATCTATCAACCTTTGAGCGTTTGCCAATATTTTCATCTGTTCTTGCATATGTTCCATCGCGTTCCTCGGCTTAGGATTTTCTTCATTAGTGATTTTGGTGACATGTTTTCTGTGGGTTTACCTCCTCTTGGGTTAGGTCTGTATGAGACCCCCAGATAATTGTTTGAAAACTAATGCTCTTGGGGACTGAGTTTCTATCAGATGCGGTGCAGCAGAATCAGTCGACTCTTAGCACAGGAGCATATGGTGCAACATTGAACGTGTCCAATTGTTATGACATGCCATGGGCAGTCTTGGAAAATAATAAAGTATTATAATATCTTTAGTTACAATTTCAATTCTGGACAGTTGTGCCGAAAGAGACTAGACGTCGGCTCAGTTGACCATATGAATAAAATAGCACCAATATTTATATTACTGAGTAAGATTGAAGTGATCCATTTTGAGGATCCTTGAGATGAAGAATAAACTTGTTATGGAGGGTTTGCCTCGTTGAACAAGTGAGAAGAGTGCCAACAATGGCCAAAGATTGATTGTTATGTGGTTATGCGGACACAAGATCAAAGATCAAGTGTTTAGGGCGAGAGATGAACAAATGCAAGACAAACTTCTTTCCCGCATGCTTAGGACCTCGGACCGTTAGTGAACAGGTGGAGGAGAGTAATGGCGCGATCAATGCTCTAAAAAAATTCTCTCTAAAAATTTAATGAAGAGGAATATTTATAGGATTCATGTTGGACAAGAGGGGTATTTATAGAATTCGTGCTAAACTACGCGTAGAGTTTGTCTACATGCAGTTGGGTTCGTGTCCATGCGACAGCCATACCGCCAACCTATCATATCCATCACTTTGTTGTATTTTCATTAAATACATTATTAGCGTGAAATTTACTTTATCGTTATGGGTGCCATCTCTTCAGTCATTTCATATTTAATGCAGCGTGGCCTCCCATTCCTGCATAGACGCCGGGAAGTCATCGTCATCATTACCTATATCCAATCTATTACTGCACTGTGGCTACCAAACTCAGCGTTAGTGATTTGAGTGTTCCGCTAGGTTTAGTGGTGCGTTGCCTCGGACCGTGTGCTTTGACTTACATGATAGATAGGTTGGAATGCTCTTCTTGATGAACGAGCTGTTCATTATGGGGTGGAGTCACTATCCGAGTAAGCGTGGCACACACCATCCCAGCAACGGGATGGTTGAGCGCCCTAGTTTGTTCTAGGTTTGAGAGAGGTGTTTCCAGAGTAGTGTTAGGGTTATTCTCTGGTGGATTAGTCGCTTCTTCTAGATTAATTGTTTCTCAAGCAAGCCGCGAATATTGATGGAAATTGGTGACCTCCTCCCAAATTTGGGTGTTACTATTTATTAAGAAGTGATCTATCAACCTTTGAGCGTTTGCCAATATTTTCATCTGTTCTTGCATATGTTCCATCGCGTTCCTCTGGCTTAGGATTTTCTTCATAAACTCTTAAAGATCAACTTCTTCTGGAGGATCACACATCGGTTTGGAGTTTACACTCGTGTCATTCAACACAGGCTCTTTTTGTTTCGAACTCACCCTTCCTTAGGTGATATCATGTTAACTTTTGATTTTCACGACTGTCGTGAGCTCATTGTACTATCTGAGGCACAGGCCGAATGTTTATCTCTGGAAACCTCCTCATATATTGGGTTACTTACACGAAAGGCCCAGGCCCACGGAGATGACTTGGTTGTCTTCAAGTGAGTCCTGTATGTGGGCCTCCGGTAATATTTTAGGAATTCATCTGAGTCCTCCTCTTGCAGCTCTCCTTTGGAATGGCTAGGTTTGTACTATTAATCCATTATGTAGATATGGACAAACTTAGGATTTTCTTCATTAGTGATTTTGGTGACATGTTTTCTGTGGGTTTACCTCCTCTTGGGTTAGGTCTGTATGAGACCCCCAGATAATTGTTTGAAAACTAATGCTCTTGGGGACTGAGTTTCTATCGGATCGGTCTGTGAGAATCGATCGACTCTTAGCACAGGAGCATATGGTGCAACATTGAACGTGTCCAATTGTTATGACATGCCATGGGCAGTCTTGGAAAATAATAAAGTATTATAATATCTTTAGTTACAATTTCAATTCTGGACAGTTGTGCCGAAAGAGACTAGACGTCGGCTCAGTTGACCATATGAATAAAATAGCACCAATATTTATATTACTGAGTAAGATTGAAGTGATCCATTTTGAGGATCCTTGAGATGAAGAATAAACTTGTTATGGAGGGTTTGCCTCGTTGAACAAGTGAGAAGAGTGCCAACAATGGCCAAAGATTGATTGTTATGTGGTTATGCGGACACAAGATCAAAGATCAAGTGTTTAGGGCGAGAGATGAACAAATGCAAGACAAACTTCTTTCCCGTACAGTTAGGACCTCGGACCGTTAGTGAACAGGTGGAGGAGAGTAATGGCGCGATCAATGCTCTAAAAAAATTCTCTCTAAAAATTTAATGAAGAGGAATATTTATAGGATTCATGTTGGACAAGAGGGGTATTTATAGAATTCGTGCTAAACTACGCGTAGAGTTTGTCTACATGCAGTTGGGTTCGTGTCCATGCGACAGCCATACTGCCAACCTATCATATCCATCACTTTGTTGTATTTTCATTAAATACATTATTAGCGTGAAATTTACTTTATCGTTATGGGTGCCATCTCTTCAGTCATTTCATATTTAATGCAGCGTGGCCTCCCATTCCTGCATAGACGCCGGGAAGTCATCGTCATCATTACCTATATCCAATCTATTACTGCACTGTGGCTACCAAACTCAGCGTTAGTGATTTGAGTGTTCCGCTAGGTTTAGTGGTGCGTTGCCTCGGGACCGTGTGCTTTGACTTACATGCATTGTAGACTTTCTCAAGTCAATGCATTAAATGGGCGTCAGTGTGATTAGACCTATGATGTAGCAGTCAAATCATGTCGGCGACACTTTGTCCTCTGTACGGCCCACAGAGTCTGAGCTCCGCGGGATTGGTCCATGCTTATCTTCATACTGTTCTTCAGTGTGCATGCCGGTTTAGGTCTACACAAGGCTATGTTTAGCGGAGTTATGCCATTCCTTTGGAAGTTTGTCTTAGAAACTTGCTTAGTTCAAAGTTTCGCCTTCTTCTTTACTTTAATCATCTTCCTTAGCTTCATTGGGCTTATGTAGTTTTATTCAAGTGACCTACGTGTCTTTGGGGGCCCATTCTCATATTCATGTTTGAATGGTCTATGATTTTTGACCACCTACAATAACTTACATATCATCTATTAACTAATCTTTAAATGCTTATGAAGGAAGAGACAATGAGTACCTCTTTTTTCTATATTATGATAAGAATAGAATAGGGTTTTATTATTATTTTAATTAGTTGAAGTAGATGTGGTAGGATTATTCTTAGATAAATTATAATTTTAAGTTTGAAAATCAAAATTAGATTGCTTAACCATCAATCTCCTTTACAAATTTAAATAAAAATTTACAAATATAAATAAAAATTTACAAACTAAAAACTAAAAAAAATGACTGGCATTTTAATATCCAGAGATATCAATCAATGCTCATGTTTGGTACGCCTGGGATTGGGACATGAATGAGATTAGAACTTTTCTCTAAACCTCAAAATGGGTAGTAGAAAGTTCTACAATCCCTTATCATTAAGAACATAAGACTTCCCATGATCATTATACCCTCCCACCTCATGCGTTCCCCACACCAATGGTATATTATAATATGATGGGTGAATTTTGAGTGATTAACTCCTAGAGTTGCAAGTATACAACCTTTATCAAGTTATAGTATTTAAGATTATCGATCCCACGAGGAACGGGAAGTAGGAAGAGTTTTGTTTAAGTTTTGGTTCTCAAATTATGCGCACGACAATTAGGAGTTATTCAAATAAAATGAAAGTGAGAAAATGGTGAAAGTGGTGGTGAAGAGGCTAGAGAGAGTGGTTGTGGATTATGTGCAAAAGAGGAGAAAATAAAGTTGAGAATGTGGTTGTGGTTATATGCACATAATAACAAAACTAGGTTTGAGATTATATGCACATGGAGGGAATATGAGATTGAGAGAGAAGTAAAAATCAATGAAATCAAGAATCAAGAATAAAGAAAAATAACAAACAAATGAAAAGCAAGGATAAGAGGAAAATAAAGAAGGTAAAGTATGGAGGATTAATTAAAGATATGAGGAATCTAGAGTAGATCCACTTAGCTTATCTCAATCTCACAAGAATGAGTTGGATTTGTTAGCTAGTTTCAAACAATCTCTAGGGATCCCACAAATATTAGCTCCACACTTAGAAAAGGGTAATTCCCTAGAGGGTTCTAGCCTCAAGGTGAATTAAAGAACAGAAAAATCTATTCTAGAAAGTAAATACAAGAATTAAATACATTGCATGAAAGTAAATTGCATGAAATTAAATTGCATGAAAGTAAATCTAAGCTACAAAGCAATTAAATGAACAAGAAAGAAAATAAAAAAGAAATAAAAGGAAAACCAACAACTCCTGATCTTAATCTAATCCTCCTTTTGGTCCTTGGATTAGAAGAAGAGAAAGGAAATTGAAGGGGTGAAAAATTTCATTTATTGTGTAACAAAAGTTACAATTTTTGGAAGGTCTTCTCAATTAAGAGTAACCCTCCTCTCCAAATGGAGTTTTTACAAAATATTTCACAATCTCAAGCCCTCACTCTACCCCTCTATTTATAGATAACAAGAATCTCTCACAACCTTTGGATTTGTCTTGGCCCCCAAGTAACACTCACAACCATAGGATTTAGGTTAGCCCCTAAACAACCATCATAGCCATAGGATCTCTCCAAATAATCTAGACCATTGATTTAATCCTTGAGAGATGGGCTTTGTGGGCTTTTTTTCTTTTGTATTTAATTCCTTTAAGACTCTTGGGCTTCTCTTAAATGCTCTTGGACTTCTTAGAATTTAACTTGGCCTTCAAATAATTGAATATTTATCACTTATATTCGGATTTCTGTCATAACCCGCTGCTGCTGATGAAATTTTGAGAATCTGGTAATTTGAATGGCTCCGTCTCGTCGAGATAGGCGATTTTCATATATAATATGTTGAATTCTGCTTTCCGGATTGAGAGATATCGCCTTTTCTTTGCGGTTGACCATCCTGAGCACGAATTTGACTTTATTTTTTCCATATTTGATTTAATTCTCAATTGTAAGCCAAGTTATTAATAATTCTGACCAAGAAAGTGATGTGTGGTGAGATTTTGCTTCTAAACTTAGTCGTGGGCTTTGGATTTAGGCATTCTGGGCTTCATTAGAGATCTTTTGGGCTTGAAATAATCTTCATTTGGGCTCTTATTCAATAATACTCCATTAGCCTGCAAATTAAACTAAAAATAGTTATTAGCAAGATATTTATTCATATAAAATAGGTAATTAGGGTATAAATTTGTAATTAAAATGTGATAATCATAATATTATATAATATATAGTATATTATATTAAATTAGGTGATCATTTTAATTTTAGAAGTTTTGGAGTACTCCTTGTAAAGTTTTGAGGGTTGTTTGTAATTTTAAAACTTTCAAGGGAATGGTTGTAAAGTTTCTAGGGGCTATTTTGTAAAATTTTTACAGGATTATTTGTAATTTAGAAAAATTGTAGCTGACTTTTGTAAAATTTTTGGGGTGTTTGTAAATTTGAAAACTTTCAAGGGGTTGTTTGTAATACTTATAAGGACTTGTTTGTAATATTTTGAAAATTTCATCACAGTGTTGGTTACTTTAGCAAAGTTCATGGGGCTAGTTGTAAAATATTAAAATAATTATTTTTAATATTTTCAAGGTGGATATTTATAATTTTGAAATGTTCAAGGGGCTAGTTGTAAAATTTTTAGGGGTTGTTTGTAGAATTTTAGGGGACTGTTTGTAATTTTTGAACTTTTGAAGTGCTGATCATAATTTTTAGATTTTCTATTTATAATTTATAAATTTTAAAGGGGTGGTTTATAATTTTTGAATTTTATGATGCTATTTGTAATTCTTAAATTTCTCGTGGTTAATAATTTTTAATCTTAAGGGGTTGATTGCAACTTTCATGGGGCTATTTCTAATTTCCAGATTTTTGTGGAGTGCTTGTAATTTTGGAAACTTTCAAGAGGTTATTTGTAAATTTTTAGGTTGTTATTTGTAATATTTTAAAATTTTTAGCAGGGTGTTGGTTATTTTCATAACTTTCATGGTGCTACTTGTAAAAATTTTAAAGGGTTATTTATAAAATTTTTAAGAGGATATTTACAATTTGAAATTTTCAAGGGGCTAGTTGTAAAAATTTTAAGGGATTGTATATAAAATTTCAAGGGGCTATTTATAGTTTCAAAACTTTTCATATGACTTTTATAATTTTGGATTTTTAGGGATTGTTTGTAATTTATATATTTTAAAAGGGATAATTTATAATTTTATGGATTTTATGGTGCTATTTATAATTTTAGAATTTTTAGTGGTTTATTTATAACTTTTGAATTTTAATGAGTTGTTTGCAAATTTTTGATGTCTTACAGACCAATTTGAATATTAGATTTATTAAGAAGTTGTTTCTAATTTTTAATCTCAAGGAGTAGTTTGTAATTTTGATTTTTAGGATTGTTTATAATTTTGGATTTTAAACGGACAACTGATAATTTTCTAATCCTAAAAACTCTTTCATATAAAGAAGAACTTTGATTAATAGAATTTTCTAAATTATGGATAGTTTTAATTCCATAAGGATTCTTAGGTAAAAAGGATCGAAAGGAGGGTTTGATTATTAGATTTTTCTAATTATGGATTGTTTGGATTGTTTTAATTTGATTGGGATTCTCGGTGAAGATCAGATTACATGACAACATATTAATTTCGATAGGATAGATGAACATGTGGCATTGTTTTGACACATAGTATGTTTTGAGCTTTTTGTGTAGTTCATCAATTTATATATAAATGTGAATATTATTATGAGATATTGTAATTATGGATAGTTGTAATTTGATTAGGATTAGCAAATATTAGATTATTAGAATTTTCTAATTATGAAAATTTTTAATTTGATAATATTCTTAATCAAGTGAAGATAAGATTAGGTGTCCACGTGTCCCCTTCTAATAGGATAAAAGTACACATGACTAATTTTTGATGTGACATATGTCACGCATTTAGATGACACATGTCAATTATTTGTGTTTTGGGAGAACCACCAACTTTTTATTATATATAAAGGAGGGATAAAGATCATATTATATATATATATATATATATATATATATATATATATATATATATATATATATATATATATATATATTTATTTATTGAAATATTAATATGGAGATGGTTATTTCTAGGTTAGAAAGCCAATTTGATCAACTAGCTAGTGCTGTGAGCGAAAGAGAGAAGAAAAAATTTTCGAATCAACCTGTTGTAACCTTAAGGACATTGGATCAAGTTCAACCTACCCAGCTCATGTGAATGCAATCCATAAACCACTGTCAAGGAAGCAAATAGATAATCAAGTTAGAATGTCTCAGGATAAAACTCCATCTTCTTCTTCTCTTATTATTCAAAACGTTGAACCTGAACAAATCCCTTCTCCTTCTAATAACTCTGTTCATCAACCATCCTCTTTTGATGACCAAGAACTTGAAACTGAACCTGAGTTCGATCTTGATAGGTTTAAGCCCGTTGCTCCCTTTTCAGATGGACTTAAGCCTAAGAAAAACTCTCCTCAGGTAGAGAAGATCTTAGAAACCTTCAAACAGATCAAGGTCAACATCCCTCTCTTAGATGTCATCCAACAAATCCCATCTCATGTAAAATTTTTGAAGGACCTGTGCACTAAGAAGAGAACAATAAATATTTCAAAGAAAGTATTTCTTACTGTCAATATCAGTGACATGCTCTCAAAGCCCATGCCTTTGAAACATAATGATCCTGGTTGTTCTACTATCTCGTGTGTCATAGAAAATACTTTCATTGATAAGGTATTTTTAGACTTAGGGGCGAGTATCAATTTGCTTCTTTATTCTATCTATCAAGAACTTGGTATAGAAGAACTTAAACCAACTAGATGCACCTTAAAGTTAGGTGATAGATCCATCAAAATCCTCATAGAAGAGATAGAAGATGTTCTGATTAAAGTAGAGGAGTCTATTTTTCTTGTTGACTTCATAGTCTTGAAAACACAGTCTGTTTCCAATCCTAAGGGACAAAGTCCAGTCATTCTAGGAGACCATTCTTAGCCACTTTAAATGTTCTGATCAACTGTAGAACGGATCAAATAAAATTATTCTTTGGGAATATAACTGTAGATCACAACATCTTTAATTTATAGTATCAGCTGAGTGATCCATCAGATAAACCCCAAGAAATAAACTTTATTCAGGGAACATCAAACGAAGAGTTAGAAGAAGAATGTAACCTGAGTTTTGAGGAGATCTTTGGTGATGAGCTCAAGATACTGGAGAAGTTTGAATCAAAACTAGTCTTCAAGAAGAAAAGCACTGAGTTGGACACAAGTTTCACTGATCTTAACTTTGATGAACTCTTTGCTGATGAGCTTAGCTTCCTAGAAGATATAGAACAATCAACCTACCACGCCTCAACCATGAACCTTGAGTTTGAGAAAATTTTTAAAGTAGAGTTGGTTGTGTTAGGATAAACTTTCACTCATATGGAACCTGAGTTCAAATTTGAGACTAGCATTCTGATTGACCGATACTGGAAACTCAAAATACTTACCTGCCTTCAAACGGTGCAAAAATCTTTGAAAACCTCGAAATGTATAGAACTTAAGCACATTATTGAGTTTATCATTTCAGACTTAAATAAAATCCGGAGTAGAATTTTTAGCAATAAGATAGGAATTGATGTAGAGTGTGAGCTTTTTATTTTTAATCTTTTATTCTATATCGTTACTCTTTATCTCAAAATAATAATAATAAAATTTATTCTTCTCTCATTTGAGAGTTTTTGTTCTTTGAAAAAAACAGAAAAAAGAAAAATAAAAAGAGAAGAAAAAGAAAAGAAAAATTAAAAAGAAAAGTTAAAAAAGACATCTTCCTCATACCAAAAGTAATTGCAAATTTTATTATTTTATCATTGTTCACATCAACCGAATAAATGTAAGTACATCATTTCCTACCTACTTTACCTTATGCATCATATTGTTTGCATTGAGGACAATGCAAAATTTTAGGTGTGGGGTGGGACTACGATCTTTTCTCTTTATTTTCATCTTTTCTCTTTATTTTATCCTTTCTCTTATCTCCTTTTCTTTCAAAAAAATTATCACTTGCCAACTTGATAAAGTCAATTAGTAATTAATTTACTTGATGACTTTTTAAACTTTCTAATTCTTAATTACTTTTGTACTCAAGTTAATCTTTTATGATAACTTTAAATAATCTTCTTAAGAAATGATTGTCAAAGTAGTATACTTCGCTAAAGTCCAAACATAGACTTTTATTGAAGTAATAAAATTTTGCATGGTTAGCTTTGAGTAGAAAATATTTTTCAAAATTCTCTTGATCAAAATATTTTCAAGATACACGCTGCACATCACACATGCATACAAGCTACAAGCATATATAATACACACACACACACACACACACACACACATATATATATATATATATATATATATATATATATATATATATATATATATATATATATATATATATATATATATATATATATATATATATATTTAAAAAAAGTTTTGCAAAGAAGAGTCTGAAAAATATGTACTAATAAAAGCTTTTTGAACTCCAAGGAGATTCTATCTTACTAACCCCAAGTTGACTGAGTGATTAAGCCCGAGAAGTATTCTTATACTTAATGACCTATGCCCAATTGGGTTGGGATCCATTAGCCCAAAACTCGCTACATGGTCACGTAGAAAGCCCGATAAAGTACAACAAAATCACCAAGGAATAAAGAAAGGTATAAAAAAATTAAAAAAAGAGTTTTTGTATTGTTATATTTATATATATGCTCTTGAAAAATAATTTGATCAAGAGGCTTGAAAATAGTTTGAAACAAAGACTTAACATGTTCTCTTCAAAACTTTTAATTAAATTTCTTTGTTGGACTTGGTTTTGTATAACTATAATGAAAGAACTTTCTAAGAAATTTGCTTTGAAGTTATACATAAAAATATTTTCTTAAGTAAAAAACTAGCTTTAATTAGATGGTTTAAATATATCTACTGAATTAATTATATATTGACTTATTCAAATTGGCAAGATGACCGAATTTTGTGGGCATATTCACTGCAAACCCTCACGAGACTATAACTCGTTCTCTTGGGTAACCTAGGAATTTAAAGGCTTATTGTATGTACTAAATACAACAACGATTTCTACGAAAGTGAGTTTAAGTGTGGGGGTATTTGATCATCATATTTTGTTATACTTTTATACCCTCGTTATCTATTTTATTTGAATAAATATATTATTACTAATGCGTTTTATCTTAATTTGCAGGAAATGAAAAATTAAAGAATAAGAGTCCAAAAGAATTAAATTCTCTCATTTTTCTACCACTTATTGAAGCCCAAGATCAAGCCAAAAGGAGGTCCACAAAAGCCCAAAGAATCAAGAAAAAAATCGGGTCAACGAGGAATCAATTCTGTTATGAACCAATCGGTTCACCAACAGATTGGTCAATCGGTTGACCAATCGATTGGCTAACCAATTGGGCAACCGATTGGTGATAGAAAAATAAATGTGATTCTAAAGTTGTAAGTATACAACCATCAAGTTATAGTATGAAAAGTTATCGATCCCACGAGGAAGGTGTTTGTAGGAGTTATTCAAATTCGGTTTTTATGTTGTGTGTGTGACAATTAGGAGGGAAACATGATGAAAGTGGATGTGGAGAGATTAGAGAGTGTTGTGATTGAGTGCAAATAAAAATAAAATGAGAATGAAAGCGAATGTGAAGAGATTAAGAGTGTGGAAGTGAATATGTGCAAATAAATCAAAACAAGATTGAGAGAGTAAGGAAAATAAAATCAAGAAAAGAAAATAAAAAATAAAGATAGAAATCAAGAAGGAAAAGATGGAGGATTCAATTAAAGATATAAGGAATCTACAATTGAATCCACTAGTTTATCTCACTTATTAAAATATGAATTATTATCTTATTATCACATTTTACTTTAAATTTATTAAGTATAGACTATCAAATCACTTAAGGAAAGCATAACCTATCAAATTATCATTCAAGTAAAATTAGTACTCTTGAAAAGAACAACAACTAGTAAGTAATTCTAGAATTCATAAGCATAACCTATCAAACCACTTAAGATAAGCATAGATTATCAAATTCTTCTTCTACCAATTAGTTCTCTAGTTGATTATCCTAAACATGATCATTTTAAGCTCAAGAGAATAATCCACAAATTATAAATGAGATTAACCTAGTTTCATACAAATTCTAGAATTCCTACAAGTTTTAAGTTCCACATTATTGAATTAAAAGAAAAATAAAAACAAGAGAGAATGAAAGAGAAACTAATTACAAAAGGAAAAATAAGAACAAAGAAGTAAAATCTAACAATGAACATAAAAATAAATCTAAATTACAAAAGAAAATGAACATAAAAGTAAATCTAAATTATTGGCAAGAAAATAAATCTATACTACAAATTGCAAGAAAGTAATGTAAGAAATTAAAGACATGAAATTAAATGCATCAAAATAAATCTAAACTACCAAAAGAAAAGAAAAGAAAATATACAAGAAAATAAAAGATAAAAGAGAAGACCTACATTCCAAGAGGGTTTTAGCCTCTTGATGAAGGCAAATCTTCATCTTGATCTTCATCTTCATCTCATCTTCATCTTCATGATCAAATAAAGGGAAGAAAAGAAAAATATGAAGAGGCGAAAAATTCTTTTATTAATTGCAACAAAAAGTTATAAATTTGAAGGTCTTCTCAATTAAGGGTAACCCTCCTCTCCAAATGGAGTTTTTATAATTTTTTTCACACTCAAACTCCTCACCCTCTATCCCTATTTATAGACTATTACAACCAATATCAACCCTTGGATTAAACTTGATTCTCAAGTTAATCAATTTCAGCCTCTAATTCGTAACAGAAAACTGGGTATCGATATGGGTATCAATACCGCTATCGATATGGGTATCGATACCTGTATTGATATTAGCATCGATACCCGTATCGATACGGAACCTGCTCCTTGTCCGCCTTCCTCTTGTGTGTATGGGCTTGGGCCTCTTGGGCTTTTTAAGAGATGAGGTATTTGAGTTCTTTTTGGGCTTTTACTCTTGAATTTTTATTAACCTGCAATTGAGATAAAACATGTTATTAGCAGATATATTTATTCTAATAAAATAGATAATGAGGGTATAAAAGTGTAATAAAATATGATTATCAATTGGTTTGTAACAGAAATAGTGTATGGTTGAGATTTATTTCTTAGAGCTCAAGTTAAATCCAACGACTCGTTGTTGATTACTGTAGGCTATAAATAGGTGTAGAGGGTGAGGGTTGAATGTGAAAATTTTTATAAACTTCTTTTTAGAAAGGAGGGTTACTCTTAATTGAGAAGATCTTTTAAAATTATAAACTTTTTATTTGCAATAAATAAAATTTTTTCCTCCTCTTAAATTTTCTTTTCTTCTTATTTGTCGATAAAGATGAAGATAAAGATTTGTTTTCAAGGGGCCAACCCCTTGCAATGTAAGTTTTATTTTTTTATTTTATTTTCTTTTCTTTAGAAATTCATGTTTTAGAATTTTATATTTTTTATTTTTATGTTGATAGATTGGATTTATTCATGCATTGTAGTGTAGATTTGCTTTCATGCTCTTTTATTATTTTGTTATATTGTAGAATTTATTTTCTTACATTTTTATAGTGTAGATTTACTTTTATGCTCTTTTATTTTTGTTAGTTAGATTTTCTTTATTCTCAAAATTTAGACCTTTATTTCCTTATCCTTGTTCTTATTTTTGTAATTAGTTTTTATTTTTCTTGTAATTTAGATCTCTTTCTTTTATGCATTCTTGTCAGATTTATTTCCTTATTTTTATTTTGTAAAATGAGTAACTAAATATTGTAGGAATTCTAGAATTGTATGAAACTAGTTTGATTTTTTATGATTTGTGGATTGATCTCTTATGCCTAAAATGATCATGTTTAGGATAATCAAGTAGAGAACTAATTGGTAAAAGAAGAATTTAATAATCTATGCTTATCTTGAGTAGTTTGATAGGTTATACTTATGAATTCTAAAATTATTATCTAGTTGTTGTTTTTTTTCATGATTGAAGTTTTGCTTGGATGATAATTTGAATGATTATGCTTTCTTTTAGTAGATTGATAATCTATGCTTAGTAAATCTAAAGTAAAATATGATAAAAGAGAGTGGTTCATAAATCCTACATGAAATTAACTAGTGGATTCAATTCTAGATTGCTATCTTCTCTACTTGATTTCCTCTATCTTTTACTTGTTTTGATTTTCTTCTTTTGATTATTTTTCTCTTCTTGATTTTATTCTTTTCTATTTTCTTTATTTCTCCTCCTTATTTATTCTTTGTTTTTATTTGTTCACTCTCTTTCTCCCCTCTTGTTCTAGTTTTCTTTTATTTATAAATAATCACACACTCTCTATATCTCTATAGTTTCACTCCTCTTTGTTTACACACATTACTATGATCCAATTTAAAATTTTTCCTACACACCTTCCTCGTGGGATCGATTTGTAACTATACTATAATTTAATAGTTGTCCTCTTGCAACTTCAGTGCATGTTTATTATTCTCCTATCAGTCACCTATGACGACGTTGTTTTGATCTTCGACTAGCATGATCAGTTCAGTCCTTATCACAAGTCGGAGCTTATGATTTAGATGAAGAATCACCATGGGTGATATTTTTTCCTTGCGGGATTTTGGATGGAAGATAACCCCCATTCTTTGCTCCAGTTAGAGAAGCATAACGAGCATCGCGAGATGCTCTAAAGTGAACCCCCAGAGTGGTTGTGGACTGAAGTCCAAAATCAAAAGATATATGAACGTCTTGACCTTTGATTGGAACAAGGGTCACTGTTTCTTCGCTCTGGATAAAGTTCTTTTGACTTCTAGTGAAGCCAAGACTGTTGTCGGTGAGGGTCGCCTTCCTATGGGCGAGGGTAAAATCTGACCCTATCTTTTCACTATGGCGAATCTTACGATAGCTCCTACTAGTGTCCATGGATGATTTGTCAGAGGAAATGAATTCCTCAAACTTCGCTTGGACAAATTCAATAACTAGTGATTCAGCAAAAGATCCTAAGGCCTTAGTGTCGGACTACGGTACGATCTTCTTTTTAGTTGAGAGTGAAGTCCCCAGTAGAGTCGCCATCCTATTTTGGGTCTTTGAATTATAACTAACTCAAGATTATAATTTCAAAATTATAAGGAAACAAGAATTTTTTTAAGGTTGAGTTCTTTTCTGTATGCTGATGGAGCATCGATCTTGTACTCCATTGACGGTCCGAACTATAGACAAAAGAGTCTTCTTGCCGAGTTTATGAAAATTGCCAAAGTTAAGTTAGGCTTGATCTCTGATCTCTTTTGAAGATGCCGAAGTCTTCTCTAAGGTTGATCGCTAGATGCTTGGACGTCTGGATCTCTAGATGATAAGATGCCATGATGATAAGATCCTAATATCCCCCAAAAATGAGCAATCTCCTCTCTTCTTATAGGCTAAGAGAGAGAGTTAGGGGCCATTAAATATGGATTAATAGCTATTAACTTAGGGGTTAATGGGAGTGAGCCGTTTCCACAAAAATAGCTTTTGAAATGGTCATGGGCGAGATTCGCCAATAACAATCGTGGATGAAGTTCACTGAGCGGCCAGGGGCGAAGTTCATTCTAGCGAACTTTACTAGAATGTGGGAGCTCACTTCCCTTGGGGTGTGGATAACATGGCCCACGTGGGCTATTTAGGTGAAGTTTGTTTCGGGCGAACTTCGTTTGAAGCTTCTCTTTGACTTGGTCTTCAGAGTGAACTTCATTGTAGGCTTGGGCAGGTCTCGCTATGGCTTAGACGAGCTTTGCCAGGAGATATACTTGGCCTACATGAAGTGTTTAGCTTACAGATGTTTGCTTCTTGAGCTTGTATTGGACTAAGCATTAGTCCAGAGGGAAGTATATTTTAACCATCTACAGCTAATCGATTAGCTAATCTATTAGGTTATAACAAAAACATATTAATGGCTGATTTTAATTTCTTAGAGCTCACGACTAATCCAAGGGCTATGGTAAGTTGTTGGAGACTATAATTAGGGGTAAAGAGTGAGGGTTAGGGATATGTAAAATTTTATAAACTCCTTTTTGGAGAAGAGAGCCACTCTTAATTGAGAAGACCTTTTAAAATTATAAACTTTAGTCTGCAATATATATAAAAAATTCTTCCTTTTTAATTTTTATTCGTCTTCTCTTTTGATGACGAGGATGAAGATTTGCTTCACAAGCGGCCAACCCTTTACAATGTAATTTTTATTTTCCTCTTTTATTTTCTAATTTTAGAATTACATGTTTTAGGATTTTATTTCTTATTTTTATTTCATATGTTGTAGTATAGATTTATTGCTTTGTTGTGTAGATTTCTTTTATGGTTTACAGTGTAGATTTATTTTCTTACTCTTTTATATCATGCTTTGTAGTGTAAATTTTTTATTTATTTTCTTTTCTTGCTTTGTAGTTTAGATTTATTTTCTTTCATGCTTTATAGTTTAGATTTTAATTTCTTGCTTTTAATTTGTAGTATGAATAGCTAATCTCTTTAGGGTTTCTAGGATTAGATGAAACTAGTTTATATTTTTTATTTTTGATTTGCTCTCTTTTGTGCTTAAAATGATCATGCTTAGGATAATCAACTAAAGAACTAATTGATAGAAAAAGAATTTGATAGGCTATACTTATTTTAAATAGTTTAATAGTTTATATTTTTTCAATTCTAGGGTTATTATCTAGTTGTTTATTTCGTTCATGAGTGGTAATATTGCTTGAATATGTTTTGATAGATTATGCTTGTTTTAGTAATTTCATAGTCTATGCTTAATAATTCTAAGTAATATGAGAATAAAAAGGAGAAATTCTTAAATTTAAGTTGAAAGTAACTAGTGGATTCAATCCTAAATCCCTAGTTTTATTCTCTTGATTTTCTCCATCTCTTTATTTGCTTCTTATTTTAATTTGATTTTATTTTTATTTGTTCTTCTCTTTTTCTGATTCTTCCCTCTTGTTTTAGCCTTCTTACTTATGGTAAACCCTCAACCCAACCAACCTATACACTCCCTTTTCATACACATTTCAAGAGCCACTTTAGGTATTTCTTTCTAATGCACTCCTTCCTCGTGAGTTCGACATCTTTCTATACTATAACTTGATTGTTATGCACTTACAACATTGTATTTTTATTCGCATTAAGTTTTTAGCGCCGTTCCTGGGAAAGTTACTTGTAATTAGGATTTCTCTATTTTAGTTCTTTGATTTGTGTGTTTGATTGCGAAGGATTGAAGTAGAAGAAGATTAAAAATTAGAGAAGAAGATTTGCTTCAAGAGGGGTCAACCCCTTGAAAAGGTGAGTTCACATTCTTGTGTTTTTTAATTCCACCCTCTAGTTAGAATTTCACAATTAGAGATAATTAGGAATTAATAAAAAAATTATTGTTGACCATAATAAAATCCACCCTCCACTTGAATAACTATTATACAAGATAATAAATTCAAACAAGAGCTCTCTCTCTCTCTCTCTCTCTCTCTCTCTCTCTCTCTCTCTCTCTCTCTCTCTCACTTTTATTTGTTTGTTGACCCTAATTAAAAATATCTTATTTTTGCATCCTCTTATAGTTGCTTTTAATTTTTAGGGTTGCATCACATATAGTTAGTAGAAATTCACTAAAGTGATTTGAGCACACACTTGAAAATACTTTTGAGGGAAAAAAACCCCAAATCATGATAAAGTGAGGGATTTTATCACCCTTTTCTTAGTCCAAAAATTACTAATTTCTCACTACACAAATTCAAACCTTAAAATTATTAGGCGTTGATCCCTAAGAATTCGAGCTCAATGAGAAATAATTTTTTTTGAGTGAATCTGTTTAAGTTTCTTTGACTTAGTGTCTAAGGTAAGATTTAGGGGTTGCGTAAGGCATCCCACAAGAAAAGAGGTATTTAATTAGTCCTTGACCTTCATCCAGTACTATCCTTATCTGGCTAACGGATCAAGTAAACTTAGATCTTTTCACTAAAGAAGTTTTTAGTTAGGAGCTGATCTAGTGGAGTTTAGGCTTAACCCTAGAATTAAGGGTGATTTTTCAAGTGGCTAACTTTTGATTTATTTTGTTAGGTTTTTCTTTTCTCCTTCTTCTTCTCTTTCACAAATCTTTTAAATCTTTTAGTTTTTCCCTTTTAAATAAAAACATTTTTCTTTATTGTTAGATCTTTGCTTTAGTTTGTTTTAGTGATATAATGAAAATAAAAAAATTTAAAAGAATTTTTATCGAGTGTATGCAAGTTTGGGTTAGGGATAATACAAATTATTTAGTTTGTGTTGAATTTGAACAAGAAGAAATGGCTAATCCAAATCCACCCGTTCCTCATGATGTGTGTTATTCTACTATGAATGCAACCCCATCTTACATCAGACTTTCCAAGTTTAATGGTGTCAATTATGAGCTTAGATCGTACTTAATAAACATACTTCCCAAATTTTTAGGAAATGAGTCCGAAGATGCCTATATTTTTATATCCGAGTTTAAGCAAGTTTGTCTTATGATTAAGATGAGAGAATTATCGGAGGATGCAATTAAGCTCATATTTGTCCCCTTTGCTCTTAAGGACAAGACTAAAAATGATTGTATAGCTTGCCCACAAATTCTATCTCGACTCGGGATGAATTTGTTACCGTTTTTAAAAATGTTTTTCCCAGTTCATGAAACGGCAAAGCTTAGAAATAATATTCAGTCTTGTAGGATAATCCCGAGGGAACCATTCTGGAAGTATTTTAATAGGTTTAAGGATCTTCTTATCTAATATCCTCATTATGGTTTAGAGAAGTGGCATTTATGCCAAATTATTTATAAAGAATTGGATTATTCTTCAAAGACATCCTTAAAATCTATGTATTAAGGGGATTTCATGAAGAAAAATGCTAACGAAGCCTGAAAATTTTTAGAGATTTTATCTGAGAAAACCATGCAGTGGGAACACTGTGATGAAAGAGTTTCATCAGTTCCCCAAACTAAATCCAATGATCTTTCTATAGAGTCAAATATAGCCTCTGAAGCTAAGATGGTTTCTTGCATCAATTTGGAGTCCTAGGAACCAAAGAATGAGCTCTATCTCAAATCAACAAAGTTTCTTTTTCAGGATGTCATAACTGCCTATCTCCAGCTCATGTTTCAGAGGAATGACCTTTCTTAGGAAATAATCAACCACTAGATCAGATGAATGTTGCATTCCAGCATCCTAGAAATGATCCATTTTCTCTAATGCCTAATGGATCAACTCAACACCTGATGTCTTATTGAGCTTGAATCCTTAGAGATTAACGCCTAATGAATTTTAAGGCTTGGTTTTATGTAGTGAGGAATTAGTAATTTTTCGGCTAAGAAAATGGTAATGAAATCCCTCACCTTATCTTGATTTGGGGTTTTTACCCTTAAAAGTATTTTCAAGTGTGTGATCAAATCAAACTGCTCAAATCTAATATCTCCAGCTCATATTTTAGAGGAATGTCCTCATTCAGTTTTTAGGCGAAGTTTCCATTGTTAGATATTGGATGAGTTGATCCATTCAACATGGCTCTGATAGGGGGACTATTTGCATGATTGAATCTACTGTGCTTTCAATAATGCTAGGCTGCTTGAGGGTGTCCGTGTTTACTAGCCCCTGTCTTTGCCACCGAGCTCGAGGAGCCCAGCTTAGATAGAGCATCAACATGGGCATTGTGGGCCCTTGGGACCTAGTTGATACAGAATTCCTTCAGCTTGCCCAATAGTTCTTTAAATTTCTCCAAAACTTTACCATCCAAGGGTCCCACACTTGATAAACGACAAGTTGAGAGTATGCAATTATGAAGACAGACTTGGCCTTGGCTGCTAGAGAGGCCCTGAGGCCGACCAGAAGAGCTTCATTTCAGCGTTATTGTTCGACATTCCTCTTGCTGCTGGGTCTCTGCTGATAGAGTTGGTGGTGCCTTTGTCATTGGCTTCCCTTGGCTGACTCTTTTGCTAACTCGGGCAAGATGATCTGGATCTTGATGTCCTCTTCTCCAATTTGTCTGAGACTGGTCCCTCCTTACTATAGTTGTCGAGGATTTTCTTAAGCAGTCATCTCTGAATGAGGTCCTCGATGTCTCTTTATAGGACTCTATAGTCATCGGTGTCATAGCCGTGGTCCCAGTGGTAACTATAATATTATCGAAGATCTCTCTTGCTAGGGTTTGAAGTCATACGAGGTGAAGGTTTGGTAAAATTCCCCTCCTTCTAGATCAGATGCAATACTTATGAGAGGAGAGCATTGAGGGGAGCAAGCGTCAGTATCCTCGTTGCGTCCCTTCTCTAATCTCTCCTATCAGCTCGGTCGAATTTGGGCTTAGGCTCAGACCGGTCACCTTCAGTCTTCTTGCCCTTGGAGGACTCGGCCTCGGCAGCTTCCTATCAAGCTGCCTTCTTATGGAGGCAACTGTTCTTCGCGTCCATATGTGACTGAGCTCTAGCCAAAAGTTGGTCGAAGTTAACCACATGATTCATAATGAGTGAGTCGTACAGCTTCTCGTATTCTAGACCAGAGAGTATTACCACCATCGCCGCTATGTTGCCTTGATCTTCTACCTCCAATCGCTTGGCTTAAAATCTTTTAAAGTACTCTCTCAGAGTTACGTCAGGTCTCTATTTAATCTGCAGCAAGAGAGCACAGGGAGCCTTCTTCTTTGTGTCGCCAAGAAGTGGTGTACGAACTTCTGGCTGAGTTGTTCAAAGCTGTGGACGGACTTCTTCTTCAGCGAATTCTACCACATCTTGGCATTGCCACTGAGGGTGATAGAGAAAGCTCTGCAAATGATTGGATCAGCGACATGTTGCACGCACATTAGGTCAAATAAATTCTTTCATGTTCAGTCGGGTCACCTTTGCCCTTGTATTTCTCGATGTGTGGCATCTCGAATTAGGGCAGGGAACGTGCATGATCTCATCTGAGAGGGGATTATTGACCCAATGATGTCGGCCATTATGTTGAATGTCCAGTCATAACCCGAAACTAGGTTGGTCGTAGAGGGATTAGCCTAGGCCGCCGAGGTTTGTGTCATGTAGGTGTATCTTACACCTCGCGACATCGTCCGTGCGGTTTGACTAAGGCCGACGCTTGAGCTTTCACCTGTTGCCTCTATGTGATGCTGAGGTTGTTTGGGATTAGCAGCAAAGTGGGTTTGGTGCCGCAATGGTTAGGGATGGTCTTCCTAACTCACTCTTCATCTTCCTGCCGTCAGTGTTGTCCTTTGATGAAAGAGGTGGAAAGTGAGGTGGGAGGCTAGAAAGGAAGTACACTGATAAGGAGGTCGTTTGCGAACGAGTCGAACTGTTATTAGAGAGATTGAGCTATCCTTTGGGAGGATTCATCCAGCTGAGCTTGAGCGACATAGCCAAAACTGAAAGATTCTCCGAGAGTGTGTGAGTTAGGGATTGGAAGGCAATTAGGATCAGCCATTTTTTTTCAAGGAAAGAAGATGTGGGCCCCACAGTGGGCGCCAAACTGTTTATGTCAAAAAGTTAATTGTATAGGTGGATGCATATTTGTAGGAGTTTAGGGTCCCTTAACCTTCTCTAGTGACTGATTAATCAAGAGGAAGCAGATTCCTCCACAAGTAACACTCGTTAGAGAGTTGGAAGAGATTTTCCCTTGTGTGCCCTCCGACGTTTAAGTCAGTGATAGATTAAGCAAGTTTGTAGAAAATGCAGAATCTAGCTTTATGGTTTTTTTCGGCCTACCTTGGTATAGTGGGGTTGTCCACAATTTATAGAGAATTTCTGGGGCACGTTGGTAATTTGACCTGGTCGGTGTAGTCAGTCTGTCAGACTACACTTTACACCTCTCAGCGATTGGTTGACTAAGTCATCTTTATATTTAATGTGACAGTGACAGAATGATTGAAGTGCTAGCGTCGTCCGAGGAGTCATTATGACTTCAGCTCGGCCATGCATTAAGTGCGATAACTGGGCAGTGAAGCTGATAGGTTATGCTGTCATTCGAGAAGTCCGAGTAGAGACCTTTCGTCTTGGACTTGGATTCCTAATGCGTCCCGGCTTGAGGACGTCTGTCGTCTCGGACTCGGACCGCTAAAGAAACCGGTGGTACTCTCACCCGGGTCGGGCTTTCAGGTTATAGGACTCGGTCGGTTAATTATGACATGTGGCTAGCTCTCAAAAGCTCATTAGACTCGGTAATTTCTCAGGATACAACAATCACTAACAAAAATAAAGAAATTGGACAAAATAAGTTGTTGCTAGACTATGCGATCTCCTGGAGATCTCATAAACAAATAGCTTAATCACCCTTATTAACATTTTATCTACCATCTACTCTATACATTATGCAACAATTCTTCTAACCCAGGCATAATGCTTTCAAATATCCAAAACACAAAACAAAAAACCTAAAATTATTCAAAATACACAATATTACATGCATCCAACACCCTTCACTTAATATTCTCCCTATTCTCCACCGGAGAACCCGAAGCACTCTTCGAACCACTAGACAACCCCAATGTAGGGTGCGTAAACATCAAGCTCCCTTGTTGCGGGTTCGAACCCGAACCCGACCCGCATCCATTAACATTCTCTCTCGAACCTGATCCGCCTACATACGACGTTATGGCTGCCGCCAAGGCTGACTGAAAACTCGGGTCGGATGTGATTGCCTTAGCAATTGTGTCGGTTAATACTTGTTTAGGTGCACCAACTTTTTGTTGTAGGTAAGATTGGTATCCAATGTTTGGGATTTTACTATATGGGTTCGGGTCTACATAGCCCAAATATGATCCGTTTGTACTCCAAGATGTGCTAGACTCTAAACTACTAGAGAAGTTTAAGCTAGTTGAGTATCTAGGAACTGAGGCACTAAAATTTGATGAGGAGAATCTAGTATTGAATTGTGATGGTAGTTGAGAGGTTGTTTGTGGGGGTGAGGTGAGGTCTAGGGTAATAGTAGGGTAAGAGGGGGTAGATGATATTGTAGGGTTTGGGAGGTAAAAAGAACGGTTTCGGGAATTTGAATCCGATAAGTTGAAATTTAACGCGTGGAGGTTCGGGGTTGAGGAAGAGAGGGAGGAAGCTCCAACAGAGGAAGGTGGGGATCCGATGTGGGAGGAGCGGGAGGTGGAGGAGCCGGACATCAGCATGCTAGCAGCGGCTGAGGTGGTGGACGCCATGGCGGTGGCCGAGATTGGGAGCGGGTGGTTGTGTGTGCCTTCATAGGTTGTGATTAGGATTGACCGGTCCTCGGCGCATCTTTGAACCTGTAAAAAAACATTGGACGGGAAATTAATTAAAAATAATGTTTACAATTTAAAGCGTGATTATTATCAAACTGACAAGTTTTAAAAGATTAAATTTACATGCTTAATCAGATAGTTAATCAGGATTTATAGTTAGATTAGTATAACTTAGTTAAGGGAGAGAACTTGATGTAATATTCATACTTATCGATCTATGTTACTGTCTTCAAAGTATACAAATCTATATAACATACATTTTGGAGTTGAATTCAAATTTTAAGATAATTGAACTGCCATGATCGTTGGATCACTTTGACTTAGTTTACCTTAGTTTATGAATTTTATTCTCAAATTTGAAGTATATGATGTACAGCAGAAAACAACTAGCATAACACTCCATTATTTTTTTAAAAAAGGAAAGAATATCTTCTATCACTCAATTCATTTATTTTATTTTATTATTATTATTATTGTTTATTATTATTATTTTGGTTTGGCGAGGAATCTATCACTCAATTCAACTATTAACATATATCATGAGGAAAGGTTACAGATTCAACCCTCATTGTCAACATGTTTATAAAAGAACTTCAAGGACGCAAGAACTAACTTCAAACAAAGTACTAAATGAATTCACAGAGTAGAAACATAAAATCCAATTTAAACAAAGTAAATGAATTATCTGCAACCAGCAAATTTTTCAATATACTTATATAATAATATCAATCCAATGAGCTAATTAATCAATATTTCGATAATTTTTAACTAATCATCACTAACCCTATATATGATACTAAGGTTTTAAAAGATTAATACCTGTTTTCTCACTGGACACGCTGGAGCAACCGTACACCTATAGTAAGCCCTAGGGCAAGGATTCCCTTTGGCAATCTTCTGCCCATATTTTCTCCACTGACATCCATCATGCATCTGCACACAACCAATACATAATCAAATTACTCAGCAACACTCTTCATTAACAATCATATTTAACTCCATAGCTCCCATAAAAAGATTCAATGATTAATTACTTTCAGGCACCCTGAACTGGGATGTAATTATACTGGTGATCCTGGAGTCTGCTTATCTATATGGGTAATCAGGAAATTGATGATTGAATTATGCACATGATTCTCGAGTCTGTTTATTTGTTCCTAGGAATGTTAGAGTTACCGTGTAGATATGTAGACTCCTGGGTCAACCTGCATGATTATACTATAGTTCAGGATATAACTAGTCCAAGGTTCAAATTAGCACTAACCGTGGGAGCATCACACCGAGCCCTAACAGAAACCCTCGTCTTCTTGACATGGGCCTGTTGTAAACCCTCATCGACATCCGTTCCATTCCTCAAACTCTTCATTATTTTGCTCGGAGGCCATGGCTCTCCTGGTTCTTCCTCCTTCCCCTGATCATTATCAACGCTATTACTCGGGCTCATGTTATTCGATACAGGTTCATTTGGGCTATTGGTAAGCCCAAGAGTGAGTCCTTCTTCGATCTGCTCAGTGCTCTTCCGCTTACTTGTTACCTTCTCTTCTTTCTTGTGCGAGCTTGAAGATGTGCCGAGGCTGAGAGAGACAAATTCAGGCTCTTCAGTATCTATTGAGGCTGGTGGCGGCGGCGGAGGTGGAGGTTCTGATGGCTTTTTCGCCTGTTCTTGTTGAACAATATCGAAGAAATGCATCTGAAGAGATTGATAATCCTTGACTATTTTTGCTAAGAGTGCCTTCAGTCTTTCATTCTCTTCTCTTACTTCTCCCATTTCTGCTTTGGTTGATTCAAGCTGTTCCTCCTATATATATAATGATCATCACAATATTTACACTTTAGAGAGGTATAATATATCCATGTATATCTTGATTTAATTTTTTTTAAAACTATTTCACTATTTTTTTAATGAAATATAGGAGACAATTCTAACCTGCAGATTGATTGCAGTATTGGATTCCTTGGGGTTTGAAGGAGATAGTCTTGAGGATGTGTCTGTGGATGATCTTTCACTTGCTATCGCTGTGGAGACCTGTTATACATCTTCTTTTAGATAAGTATGAAAAAGTAAATATTACGAAAATTAATAAAACGTACAGTTATTTCTACATATGAAATATGAATGGGAACCATGGGATGAGATAAAAACAATAATAGAAGATAGCTCCATCTGAATTTGATTATTATGTGCTTAATGTAATATGAAAAGGAAAAACCACCATGTTGGGCAAATTCAGGTTTTGAAGTAGATTATCACTTCTTAGAGAAAATAAAATAAATGCATGATATGAATAATATGATTGAGCATGTTAAGTTATCAGATATAACTATTTGTTAATTTGTTAATTAATTGTGAGCAGCTATCTTTGGAATCAATTAGCACATATTCTTATAATTCATATGTACCAGAGAACTTAATCTCAAGAAACTTAACTATTCATGCTTACCAACTTCATGTTCTACAGGAAGTCCTCATAATTAATTTACGATCAATATGAGATTTCATGAACTTGACCAGAATTTCTAATCGCCCTCACCCTCCCCACAATCCAAAAATGGTGGGGTTGGTGGTGAAGGAAGAAGAGGAGGAAAAAGGAACCTCCTGGATAATAAAGATATCATGAAAGTTCAATTAAAAGTTATTTTAATACAATGAAAATAGCTTTTTTTCGCCCAAAGAAAATTATGAATCTTGTTCCACGCCTGCTTTTTCCAATTCATTAATTTTGCACCATATTTTCATACCTGATTTGTAGTGCTTGAATCTTTTCGATTCGGAGAAGACGACTTGAAAGAACCTTCTCCTATTTTCTTCTCATTTCCAATCTACAAAATCAAACACAAAGATTTTTCTATGAGAATATTGTTCGACCATAGCAATATTCAACATGTTCATATTACTCCTTCAAATTAAAAACAAGTAGCCAAGTCTCAACATCAAGTTCCCTTGTTTCTTCCAATTAAAGTCATAGGTTTTAGTCAAAAATATCATGTGATTATGACTCATAATAGGAAAACATGAAGTTCATTTTGTACAAAAAAGTTTTGCAAAACTGGAAATAGAGAAAATGGTTGAAGATGAAGATGAAACCAAACCTTTTCAACCTCTTCAACACTAACACATGGTGATGACTCCATCCTTCTTTCTTCTTTAACACCTGTCCTTTTTGGCACAACCTCCATTTAGAACCCCAAAAGGATAAATCGAGTTCCTTTCTAGTACGAGTTAGTACTATGTTTTTCTCTCTCCTTATGCCCTCAAACTCCCTCTTCTTATAATACCCTATCTTACTCTATCTACGTTTCTTTATCCAAATTCAAACCCCATAGGCTAATTTCTATTCGTCCATTCCAATCAAAATGTCAACTCTTCCAATTACGCTACCCACTTCAAGAAGCTAATAGTTTGAAATAAACAAGTTAAAAACAATTTAATTGCTGATACACTCTTGTACTACGACGGTGTGCCCACTTATGCCCTCCAAACTATTTCATTATCATTTCCAAACCTTGATCCTCAAGTGGGTAATTTAGTCCTTTTCCAATTAAACTGAAGGCAAATGATATTTATACCTGCGTGATTTTCTTGTGACATCCAAACAAAACGGTAGAAATAATGTTATCTATATTTCCGGAAATCTAAGTGGTAATAAAATAGTTGAGAAGATATAACTAACTCGATACACGATCATAGTATAGAAAATGTATCCTGAATTAAGCTTTAGAATAAGATTTTTCCAAAGAGTTTCAAACGTATGATCGACAAGTCATTCAGAGCGCTTGTAGCCGCACTCTCCGGGGACTTCATCACCCTCCTTTGAAATTTCTTCCACACACCAACTTAAACTGATTGTCACGTGGGCTTGATCCATTGGCGGTCAACCCCCGGCCTGCTTTGCCATCGTCAGATTCCGGTGTGCGGCCCCACCGGCTCCGACCAATGGGACCACTAGGTCATGAACCGAGATCCAAGATCTAAGGTCTCTTCTGCATTAATGAGGTTTAGAGTTTGTTAGTTTATTTGGTAGCACATGATTGTATTTAGTAGTTATATATATCCAAATTAAGACCTGTGTTGACTGAACATTATGGGTTTTATCCATTTTGACCCTTTAGATATGTATTTTTAGCATATCCACTCTGTTATTTTGCATATATGCCAAGATATCATTTCTACTTACATATGCCCCAAATCTTTGAGATTGTGGGTTGATAGACCATTGCAAGGGTTGTTTGGTTGGGAGGAAACATGAAATGCTGCTATAGCAACCTACATTATAATTGGAAAAGATAATTACTTTACAACTTGCAATTACAGTAAATGTTGCAACTTATAACTTGGCGAGAGCAAAAGATGCATATTTTCAGAAAGGAAAGTAAAAAATTAAAGAGTAAAGACCGACTTAACAAAAATAGTTTTCCGATTCAATACGGATAAAACCCTGCACCTCTAACTATTATAAATCATGTCGTCTGCACAAATTATTTTTCAACCAAACAACATAAATTTATGTAGAGCATTTCGTTTGTAGAAGCACTTGGTAAATAAGAAATATAAACTTCTTGGTAAATAAGAAATATAAACTTACTTACCAAAAACATGAATTTATACTGGAAAGATATTAACCACAATAATTGTAGATATCCATGCAAATTAACAATGGATTGAAATTTTATTTTAAGTGTATAAGAATGATTAAAATGAAAGACAAATTGGTTTGGATATATGCAATTTACAACAAGTATACTCTTTTGGGGGATCACTCACACGGGAATTTAATTTTTTGGAATACCCGAGACTGTGCGTTAGGATGGCGCCCTTAACCACGCCCGGGGGTTTGATACCCATGGTCTGAAGGACCATGGGGAAGTTCTCTCGTCGAACCAAATAATAATAATAATAATATAATAAAGGTTAATTACAACAAGTATACAAAATTTGAAGTTGTAATGGAGTAAAATGAGAAAATTATCCAATATTATAGTCTTTATCTATAATTTGTAAATGTGAAATCCAATAATTAATAATCTGTAAGAAGTAGAGGAGATGTGTATTATAAAAGATTTGCTGAGGTCTTCGAGATTCCGACCACCGGTATCCGGTGAGCCTACTGTTCTCTAGATAGAGACAGTTCCTATATTAATAACATTTTTTATTTACAATGTCTTTTATTTTTATTTTTATTCGATTATTTCATAAAATTTCATAGTTTTTAGATCCCAATGCGTTGAAATATCGGTTGGCCAACTCAGTTGGAGATTCCCAATCTAAAATTTCAATTACAATAAATTAAGTTTTATTTTCTTCAACTTTGACGAAAATGAACTCACAACTATTTTTCTTACTGAAATGCCCCTATTACTGTATTCCTCGGGATTACAAAGTTTCAACGTTCATCAAATATTTTTCTTATGATGAGGTTATTGCGGCTATAGTTTACAATTATAAGCGCGGTCCATGCGCCGCTTTATTCGTCAATTGGGCTTGCCGTGTCCAACCCAAGAGTCTTCTCAGTATAATTTTCCTAAGTTCTATGACTATCTTTTTTGGATATATGACAAATTAATTGGGATTTTATAGGGGTAGTTTGAGAAATTGCGTAACTAAGAGAGTATCTTTCACTTGCATCATTAGAGATTTTAACGGGAAAAATACTTTATAAAGGCGTCAGGGTTCACCGGCTTTATGTAAGGGGATACATCACGAAAAGAATTAAGATCAAAATTTTTTTGGACATGGATTTTAATTTTGCTCATACTATAACTTATGACACATTTTAATTTTGTTACATTTTTTCTGGAGTGGTTTGTTGAAGTTGGGTTGGGAATGACAAAATATTCAAGGTGGGCGATGCACATTTTAATTTGAAAAAAATTCAATGTCACTAACTAATATAAAAGATATAATGAGAAAAATATGAGTAACTTATAGAGAAAGTTTACATAATGGAAGTTATAACGTGAGACCTAATGGAAAAGACTTTGGAGCTGGGTTTTTATTAACCTCATAAATTTCTTATTAAGATGATCAATAGAAAGATGTAACCAAAAAAAAAAATTTTAAAGTGACAGAGAAAACCTTCTGATAGATTTTCAAAACTACAATATTGTTCATCAAAGAACCAAAAATAAATGGAAAAATTTTAATTTTATGTTTCCTCCTGTTTGTGAGTAAAGATTCAAAGAATATAAAAAAATGAAACTAAATTCCGTAGTTTGGTCTTTTTCAAGTGTATTATGTTGCTTGATGTAGTTTGAGAAGGATATGATCTACTTGGTGAAATGTAGACAGAAAACACTAGAATCAAAAGAATTTTGAATGACTATATAGGATGATAAATAAAATAAATTGTAACCTAAGTTAGAGAAGAAATAAAACAAAAGTATCGCTACAACGTGTTATTTACTTCAAGGATAAGATTGAAGGCAAGTTATTAGGAAAGTCAAAAGCAAGACAAATAAAACAACAAAGTCCTTGACACAATAACTAAAATTTGTTATATCCTTTTGAGAAGAATCCCAAGGAACACATGACAACTGCCACAACTGTTTAACTTTTTATAAGCCTATATATAGATCCATTATATTTCAACATAACCAAATATCTACCAATGGGACAAGTTATTTGTCGGATTCGGATAACTACACGCATGCAATACGGATAATCTATAACTAGATTATGCACAGCGAAAATAAACAAAACCCTAGCATGCATCTAGGAGCATAAGTAACAAGTTTAAGATTTACCAAAGGGATCATTTCTGTAGGATCGTCATGCCTTTCTTGATCAACAGGCCAGAGGGCGACCACACTGTGCAACCGGCAAGAAGCCCCTGCATATAATCCCGCGACTACCGTATAAAGCACAAATTCGAACGGAGAAGAAAATGATGGCTATATGAAGGTTTTTGGTGTATATCTTCTCTCTAACCCATCATGAAAAACCATATATCTTTATATAAGGGCTTAGAGATAGAATACTACACTCATTAGGATTATGAATATCTTATTTCTAAGATAAGATATTATCCACCCACTTATTTGGGTGTCTATCTCGTAACCATAACCAACATACTCCCACTCACACAAATGAGTGGGTGTCATCCGTTGCTCGCTAAGCCAACTCCCCGAGTCAAAGTCTCCTTGAGAATCTCCTTCCTTTTCAAATACATGTTCATACATCGTTAGTGCGGTGTGGACCATTGAGAACCTGCAAGCGGGTTGCGTTGCAGCCAGATCCGTTAGGACAGGCAAGGATCTCCCTAAAAAAACAATATAAATAGTGTAAGTACGCGGTATCTCGTACCCCAAATCTGATCAACCATGTCTGCTCAAGTACCTTCGATCCCTTGAAAAAGCATACATGAACATTGCGGTCTACCCTCTATTCATTGCACTCTTAAACCTTGCCCTCGGCGTAAATAAGAGTTGGTCATGCGATGCAATTAGGAGATATGTCAATCAATTCTTCTCTAGCCCTGAATAGTTGGGCAATGCTAATCACCCGCTTTCCTGACACTGTCATGTATGTGCGGTATTGTCTCATCGTAGCAGGAAACAACTACCAAAGTAGCAGAGGCTCATAACAGCCTTCCTAGACAACCCAGTGAGGGAGCAGGGATCTATCCCTCGACCTCCTCATATCCGATCCAAGCACATGTCGTATGGCAACGTGCTACGATATTACTTTCCTCTCCGTGAGAGCATACATCATTAAACGAATACCGTATAGACCCTCTCTAAGGGTACGGTGATTGCCCTCCATTACTGGTGGTCGTTGATAAGGGCTCACACAGTGAGGGAGTAGGGATCTATCCCTCGACCTCCTTATATCCAATCCAAGCACATGTTGTATGGCAACATGCTACGATATTACTTCCCTCTCCGTGAGAGCACACATCATTAAATGAATACCATATAGACCCAAGTTCTATCACCCTGTGATGAACTTGTCCTACTATCCCGCCCCACAATATGCCTGGGATCTCCCGACAAGCGCACACCTCGTGCGCCAAGTCAGATCCCTAGTTTGACTGATAGTAAACAGGTAAAGTGGATGTGGGATTTTCACTTCAGTCGCTTCATCGAATAAGTACATAGCAACCTCATCCTGACCCAGTCAGGACGACCAATAGAGTGACCGTCGTACCCAGTAATACAACAATGTTGCCATTGCTCCAAGCTAAATAACATCCAGTACTCAGTCTCAGCTTCGGTAACTGCTACAGCTTTGAAGGGGATCTCTTGTGTAATAAGAGCTCCTACCTGCTGATGTAACTTTGTAATGATGCACCCAGTGCCCCTTGTGTACCCTGTAGACATCATATATAAATGTACTCCATGTCGTGATAATCATGCACTAATAAGACATAAGCATTGCCAAATATGCATATAGATGAGAAAATGATAATCAAAGTAAATATAATATTTTATAAAGCCGTCATCCGTAATATCCTAAGTGTCTGAGGTTTAAACTAAAAATAAAAGTTTGTCATTAAACACGTAGCCTTTAAGACTCAAGTGTGTTGCACTAGCGGTTACTCGGCTATTCCCTTTAGCAGTAGATCCTCGATCATCTGACTCATAGAGACACACAACACAACCTCCTTGTTCTCTTAGTTCTTAATGAAATTGTACCCGATATGTATTTTATTGGATTTTTAAGACTAATTTTGATTTTTCGAATAACCAACTGATAATCACATTTTTATAATATTTTTATACCATCATTATCTATTTTATATTAATAAATATTCCACTAATAATATGTTTTATCTTAATTTGCACGTTAATGAAGAATTAATGAATAAAAGCCCAAAAGACTCAAACTCCCTGATTTTCTACCTTTTATTGAAGCCCAAATATGAAGATAAAAGAAGGCCCAAAAAGGCTCAAGGATCTATGAAGAAATCGGGTCAAGAAATCAATAAAAAAACTAATCTGGCGCAAACCAATCGGTCAGCCAACCGATTGGTTCGCAACAGAATCAAATTTCTGGCTGAGATTTAATCCTTGATCTCCAAGCAATATCCAAGGGTTCTCATTCATTACTGTAGGCTATAAATAGGGGTAGATAGTGAGGGGTTTGAGTGTGAAAAATTTTGTAAAAACTCCATTTGGAGAGGAGGGTTACTCTTAATTGAGAAAACCTTCCAAAATTATAACTTTGTTGTAATTAATAAAAGAATTTTTTTCACCTCTTCATATTTTTTTTCTTCTCTTTATTTGATCATAAAGATGAAGATGAGGTGAAGATGAAGATTTGCTTTCAATAAGCTAGAACCCTCTTGTTATGTAAGTTTTCCTTTTATCTTTTATTTTCTTGTGGTATTTTCTTTTCTTTTCTTTTCTTTTAGTAGATTAGATTTATTTTGATGCCTTGTAGAGTAGATTTACTTTCATGTCTTTATTTTCTTGCATTACTTTCTTGCATTTTTATTTTGTAGTATAGATTTATTTTCTTGCATAGTTAGATTTACTTTTATGTTCTTTTGCTTTTGTAATTTAGGTTTGTTTTTATGTTCATAGTTGAGATCTTTACTTCTTTGTTCTTATTTTCCTTTTTTTGTAATTAGTTTTTCTCTCATACTCTCTAGTTTTATTTTGTTTTTAATTCACTAATGTGGAACTAAAATCTTATAGGAATTCTAGAATTGTATGAAACTAGTTTGATTTCTTTTATAATTTGTGGATTATTCTCTTGTGCTTAAAATAATCATGTTTAAGATAATCCAACTAGAGAACTAATTAGTAGAAGAAGAATTTAATAATCTATGCTTATCTTGAGTGGTTTGATAGGTTATGCTTATAAAATCTAGAATTACTATCTAGTTGATGTTCTTTTCATGAGTATTAATTTTACTTGGATGATGATTTGATAGTTTATGCTTTCCTTCAGTGGTTTGATAGTCTATGTTTAATAAATTTAAAGTAAAATGTGATAAAAGAGAATAGTTCATAATTTATAAGTGAAATTGGCTAGTGGATTTAATTCTAAATTCCTCATATCTCTAATTGAATCCTTCATCTTTACTTTCTTAATTTTCCTCTTTATTCTTGATTTTTCTTTATTTGTTTCTTAAATTTATTTTCCTTTATTTTCTTCATCTTTCTTTCTCCCCTCTCAATCTAGTTTTATTTTTATTTGTATATAATCATACCCACTCTCTTTATCTCTCCACAACCACTTTTTATCACTCCTAATTGTCACACACAAAACTTAAGAACCGATTTTTATATTTCTCTTACAACACCTTCCTCGTGGAATTGATAACTTTTTATACTATAACTTGATAGTTGTGCATTTGTAACTTTAGGTTCTATAATATTTACCTATCAAGTTTTTGGCGCCGTTGCCGGGAAAGGTGTTTATAAGTAGGATTTTTCTATTTTGGTTCTTTGATTTGTGTGTTTTCTTGTGAAGGAACCACTTTGAAGCTTGAAGATCAAGAATTGAAGATCAAAGATTGGAGAATTGTCGTTAAGAGGTTAGAACCCTCTTGCTTGTGGTAACTCCTCTTTCTAGCATTTTCAATTCCACCATTTAGTTAGTTTCTCACAATTAGAGACAATTAGGATTTTTTTTCAAAAAATTATTTTTTTGGCAACCATAATAAAAATTCACCCTCCACTTAGATATTTACTAACAAGATAATAAATTCAAACAATAGCTCTTTCTCACATTTGTTTGATTGTTAACCTTAATTAAAAAATAAAAAATTTTATTTTTGCATCCTTTATAGTTGCCTTTAATTTCTAGGGTTACATTGCATATAATAGTAGGAATTCACCAAAGTGATTTAAGCATCTTGATTTGGCACTCACTTGAAAATATTTTAAAGAGCAAAAACCCACTAATCAAGATAAGATGAGGGATTTCATCACCCTTTCCTTAGCCCACAAATCACTAATTCCTCACTACACAAATCTAAACCTTTTAAAACTCATTAGATGTTGGCCCCTAAGGATTCGATCTCATTAAGGAACAAGAAATCCTTAAGTGAACTGGTTTAAGTTTACTTGAATCCGTTGGTGTCTAAGGCAAGATTTAGGGGATGCGTAAAACGCTCCGCAAGGAAGGAGGTACTTAATTGGTCATTGACCTCCCTCTAGTACTATCCTTACCTGACTAACTGATCGAGTAAACTTTGATCTTTTTACTAAAGGAGTTTTTGGTTAGGAGCTGGTCTAGTTGAGTCTTAACCCTAGAATTTAAAATGATTGACACAAAGTGATTGCTTGATTTATTTTAGTTAGGTTTTTCCTTTATTGTTTTCCTTTTTCTCATCATCTTTTTAATCTTTTAGTTTTTCTCTCCAAAAAAAATTTTTTATAAAAAGAAATTGCTTTGGTGTATGCAAGTTTGGATTAGGGATAATACATATCGTTTAATCTATTTTAAACTATTTAAAGAAATGGCTAATCCTAATCCACTCGTTCTTCAAGGAACTATGTTTGATACATGTTTCTTTGATCTTAGTTTTGAAGAACTATTTCCTGATGAACTTAGACTCCTAGAAAACAAACAACAACCGAATTTTTATACCTCAACCATGAATCTTGGGTTTGAGGACATTTTTAAAGAAGAACTGGTTTTGTTAGGACAAACTTCCATTAATAAGGCTAAGTTCAAATTTGAAAATTAAAAATTCAAAATACATAACACCATTAATACCTACCTTCAAATCTTTGAAATTATAGAAAACTTGAATTATCTGAGTTTAAGAATATTTTTGAATTTATCATTCTACATTTATTCAAAATTCGAGGTAGAATTTTTAGAAATAATGTAGGATTTGATGTAGAATATGAGCTTTTCATTTTAAATTTGGCATTCTACATCTTTACTTTTTGTCTCATAATAATACAAATAATAAAAAGAATTTATTCTTCTCTCATTTGAGAGTTTCTTGTTCTTTTAAAAAAGAAAAAAACAAAAGGATATGAAAAAATATTGAAAAAGAAAATTTTGACTTCATCCTCCTCACATCAAAGGTAAATTACAGATTTTTATCATTTCATCATTGTTCAAATCGAACAAATGTAAGTGCTTTATTTCTTATCTGCTTTATTTTGTGCATGATAGAATTTGCATTGAGGATAATGCAAAATTTAGGTGTGGGGTGGGGACTAGTCATTTTTATTCTTTATCTTAGTCATTTTCCCCTTTATTTTACCTTTTTTTCATAGAAATATTGTCACTTGCCAACTTAATAGAGTTAATTAATAATTAATCTATTTGATAAAATTTTAAATTTTCTAATCATTAGTTAGTTTTATACTCAATTTCACCTTTTATGATAACTCTAAATAAATGTTTTAAGAAATAATTTTCAAAGTAGTATACTTCACTAAAGTCTTAAACTTAGACTTTTAATTAAAGTAATGAAATTTTTGCATGCTTAGCTTAGAGTAGAAAATAATTTTTCAAGTCGTCTTGATCTAAATATTTTTCAAGATGTATATACATATACATATATATATATTAAAAAACTAACTTTGCAAAGAAGAGTGTGAAAAATGGACACCAATAAAAATTCTCTTAAAATTTAAGGTGGTTCTATCTTACTAAGCCTAAGTTGACCGAGTAATTAAGTCCAATGAGTATTTCCATACTTAATGACCTAAGCCCAATTGGGTTGGGATTCATTAGTCCAAAACTCGTTAAATGGTCACTTAGAAAGCCGATGATGTAGAACAAAATCACCAATGAATAAAGAGTGTAAAAAAATAAAAATACTAACAATGTTTTTATATATATAGTTATATTTGTGTATATGTTCTTGAAAAATAAATTGATTAAGAGACTTAAAAATTGTTTAAAACAAAGATTTAGCATGTTCTTTTCAAAACTTTCAAATTAAATTTCTAAGTTAGACTTGGTTTTGTATAACTATAATGAAAAGATTTTCTAAGAGATTTACTTTAGAGTTATACATAAAAATATTTTCTTGACTAAAAACTAGCTTCAATTAGAATGTTTAAATATATCAAGTGAATTAATTATACATTGACTTCTTTAAATTGGCAAGTTGACCAAATTTTATGGGTATACTCACTGCAAACACTCACGAAACTACAACTCGTCCTCTAGGATAACCTAGGGGTTTAAAGGCTTGTTGTATGTACTAAATACAACCGCGATTCCTGCGAAAGTGAGTTAGGATTTCTTTCTTTCCTTTTTAATTTCTTTCTTTGCTAGAAGACTAGCAAAAGTTTAAGTGTGGGGGTATTTGATAATCACATTTTTATAATATTTTTACACCCTCATTATCTATTTTATATTAATAAATATACCACTAATAATATATTTTATCTTAATTTTCACGTTAATGAAGAATTAATGAATAAAAGCCCAAAAGACTCAAATTCCCTGATTTTCTGTCATTTATTAAAGCCCAAGTATAAAGAAAAAAGAAGGCCCAAGAAAGCTCAAGGATCCATAAAGAAATCGGGTCAAGAAATCAACCAAAAAAAACTAATCTAGCGCAAACCAATCGATCGGCCAACCGATTGGCCAATCGGTCGGGCAACCTATTGGTTAACCGATTGGTCAACCGATTAGTTCACAACAAAATCAGATTTCTGGCTGAGATTTAATCTTTAATCTTCAAGCAATATCCAAGGGTTCTCATTCATTGCTTTAGGCTATAAATAGGGGTAGATAGTGAGGGATTTGAGTGTGAAAATTTTTATAAAACTCTATTTAGAGAGGAGGGTTACTCTTAATTGAGAAGACCTTCCAAAATTATAACTTTGTTGTAATTAATAAAAGAATTTTTTCACCTCTTCATATTTTTCTTTTCTTCTCTGTATTTGATCATGAAGATGAAGATGAGATGAAGATGAAGATTTGCTTTCGAGAGGCTAGAACCCTCTTATTATATAAGTTTTTCGTTTATCTTTTATTTTATTGTAGTATTTTCTTTTCTTTTCTTTTAGTAGATTAGATTTATTTTGATGCCTTGTAGAGTAGATTTACTTTCATGCCTTTATTTTCTTGCATTACTTTCTTGTATTTTTATTTTGTAGTATAGATTTATTTTCTTGCATAGTTTGATTTACTTTTATGTTCTTTTACTTTTGTAATTTAGATTTATTTTTATGTTCATAGTTTAGATCTTTACTTCTTTGTTTTTTTTTAATTAGTTTTTCTTTCATACTCTCTAGTTTTATTTTGTTTTTAATTCAATAATGTGAAACTAAAATCTTGTTGGAATTCTAGAATTGTATGAAATTAGTTTGATTTCTTTTATAATTTATGGATTATTCTCTTGTGCTTAAAATGATCATGTTTAGGATAATCAACTAGAGAACTAATTAGTAGAAAAAAATTAATAATCTATGCTTATCTTGAGTGGTTTGATAGGTTATGCTTATGAATTCTAGAATTACTATCTAGTTGATATTCTTTTCATGAGTATTAATTTTACTTGGATGATAATTTGATAGTTTATGCTTTCTTTAAGTTGTTTGATAGTCTATGCTTAATAAATCAAATGTAAAATGTGATAAAAAGAGAATAGTTCATAATTTATAAGTGAAATTGGCTAGTGGATTCAATTCTAGATTCCTCATATCTCTAATTGAATCCTCCATCTTTACTTTCTTGATTTTCTCTTTATTCTTGATTTTCTTTTATTTTGTTTCTTAAATTTATTTTTCTTTATTTTCTTCATCTTTCTTCTCTCCTCTCAATCTAGTTTTATTTTTATTTACATATAATCACACCCTCTCTTTATCTCTTCACAACCACTTTTTATCACTCCTAATTGTCACACACACAATTTAAGAACCGATTTTGATATTTCTCTTACAACACCTTCCTCGTGGGATCGATAACTTTTTATACTATAACTTGATAGTTGTGCATTTGCAACTTTAGGTTCTATAACATCACCCCATATTCTGCTCCAAGTGGAAAAAAGATTGTACACTAATTTTTGTTATTACTCTATAAAATGACCCTAACATTTAGTAAGAAAATATAACCAAAAGTCGACACTCGCTTATCTAGATCGCCGGCCTAGTTGGCATCTGAATATATCCATAGGCGAGTGTCAATTTTGTCATAGTACATAATACACAAGTGTAGTCTCAATTAGATACTGGATCCTCTTGACTCATCCTAGTGAGTTATATTAGGATTGGAATGATGCCTACCTACCAATCATACTGCAAAGGATGTGTCGATTATTGTACACATACAAGAGTATCGACTACACTCCTTGAAGGGATTCTTAACATTCACTTCTTCTCGCTTTAGCATTGGGATATCATCCTAGTGAGTCATATTAGGATTGGATCGATGCCTACCTATCAATCCTACTGCAAAGGATGTGTCGATTATTGTACACATACAAGAGTATCGACTACACTCCTTGAAGGGATTCTTAACATTCACTTCTTCTCGCTTTAGCGTTGGGACATTGCTCTAACTTAGAGTATGACTCTATGCCCAACTAGCAATATGTCATCAAACTATGATGACAAGATCTCAATAGTCTTCATGCTGTGCCCAGCTAGCAATATGTCATCAACATATGATGACAAGATCTCAAACTCTTATGAGCTCGGTGTAGGTAGACACAAATATCCTGATCGACCATCATGAGAGCATAATTCAGTATGATCTAATATAATCAAAAATAATAGACACTGAAAACTATTTCAAGCTATAGATATAGCTCTTTAACTTGGGTACCTTGTTTTCAAGTCCATTCACTTTGAAACATATACGTTGATGCACATAAATCTTCTATTCCAGTTCTCCTAGAGAAATGTTGTATCGACGTCCATCTAGACTAGTTCAAGATCGATATGCACTACAAGAGTTAATTTTTTGTGAAAGTCGATTCTCTTCTAGAGAGAACATCTCTTCGTCATTCACCCTATAACTTTGAGTGCATTCTTTCGCCATCAAGCATGCCCTGCACCTTTTTATTGTCTCATTCTACTTGACCTTGAAAATCCGCTTGTTCTCAATGGTCTTGCATTCAGTTGGAAGATCCACCAAGTCCCTGACTTGATTCTTTCTCATAAACTCAAGCTACATATCCGTTACTACTTTTCACTCTATCGCTGTAGACCTAAAATAGTGTCCTCAAAAGATTTAGGCTCCGCAATAACATGCGGTGATGCCATGAATATTTCCCGGTAATATCAAAATATCATGCGGATACTAGTCCATGGAACGATCATCGAGGCAATTGAGATTCTGTGGATGATTCCAAGTCATCTTAAGGTATCTCGCTCCCGTTGTTCCCAGCTAGTTGAGGAACTATCCTCTTCCATAGCTGGTTCTGTGATATGCTCTTTGATCTTGTATGAACCCAAATCCTAAACTATTTCATTTTTGGGTGAGAAATCCTCCTTGAGGAACGCAATATCCCACAACTCCCTTAGTCACAGTCTCGTCATAGTGCTCACATGTAAACATATCCCCAAAATTAGTGAATAGACATACACTTCTTCCCTCTGAGGTCCAACTTCTCATACCAATGAGAAGCAGTATGCGTGTGAGCAACGCGCCCGTATGGATATAGTGATCCAACACTAACCCTCGGCTATCCATGACTCATAGGGTGTAGACTGTACTGATCTAGAAGGTACATAATTCAGAATATATATCGCTATCAATAGCGCATCTCCTCAAAATCAAATGGGTAGATATTCAAACTACGTCTAGCAGAGCCATGCTCCTCACTTCTGCAACACCATTTTGTTGTAGAATATAGATTATTATCAACTATTTGACTTTTGGCTTCTCTTAACACATTTCCCTGAACTGGCCAAATAGTTACTCTATCTCGCAACTAGTGAGCAAAGCTCTAATGCTTTCGCTTAATTGATTATCCAACTTGCTAATATAGTGCTTGAAACAAATCTAAGCCCTCAACTAGGTGCAAAATCAAATACACATCACCGTAAAATAGAGTAATAGCCTATAAACATGAGAAATTTAATGTGTTCTATTTCGTACCTTCATAAATATCAGTTTGCATATATTAGAGTATACTAATTACAACGGATTCGCTCTTGGCCTTAACAAAAATAAAACTTTCTAGTGATTTTACCAACGAGACTATACTCGTATGTGGACATATACATCTTAGTACACGTAGCTAGGAGGTCGCACCTTGCGAGCCTACATATATCCTCCACTATGACCTAGTATATAATACCATAAATCAGATTCAATCTTAATTTATGGTACAAGACAAAGTAGAAGATAAATCTGGTTATTTAATAATGAGTCACATTTTAAAATCAACTAGGAGATTAGCATGATGTCCTATGCAAAGCAGAGAATTCTAGAAGTAAATCTATATAAGTCACCCACATATGGGAAACTAACATGAATCCCATAAGCCTAACTATTGAGAAACGATTCCTCATCTAAGGTGGGAGTACTATAAAATCCTATTTATTCCATGAACTAAGAAAAAATCTATGTGAATCGATGCCCAGTACCATAACATATTCTCCATCTAGATCTTTCTACTTCCATTCCGAATCTACTTGAACTCTATGAACTAGTCTCCGCCTTGCAGATCAAGTCAATGAGTCCCAAGTATTCTTGGTTGCTCACCCTCTTGTGCAAAACAATCAGCTTGTTTGCAATCAAAATAATCAATCTTGTTCTTATTTGTTGGCCTTTTCATATTTTAATTGACTTCTTTTATTTCAAAATCTATTCTAAAAATCTCCCGGCGTACCCACTGCAACTAGGTTTCTATCCTTGCGCATCAGGTATTCAGCTACCAAAGCCGAAGTACACATATTAGTCTTAAACACACCCCAGTGTTTAGACTCCAACTTCACTTTCATTTACACATCCCACGATGTTGTCGCATATGTGATGGGGTAAAAATGGGATTACCTTTAAGTTGTAAGTATACAACCTTGATCAAGTTATAGTATATAAAGTTATCGATCCCACGAGGAACGTGAAGTAGGAGTTATCCAAGTTTGGTTCTTTTTCGATTATGTGCGCGACAATTAGGAGTTATACAAAATAAAAGTAAAACATGGTGAAAGTGGTGGTGAAGAGGTTAGAGAGAGTGGTTGCGGATTATGCGCAATAAAATGAGGAAGAAAATGAGAGTGGAGAGATTAGAAAATGTGTGTGATAAAAATGAGGAAGAAAGTGAGTGTGGAGGGATTTAAAGATGGAAGTGGTAAAGTAAAAATAAAAGAAAATGAGTTTGAGAGATGGAGAGTGATTGTGATTTGTGCAAATAAAAAGAAAAAGAAATCAAGAGAGGAGAAAGAAAATTGAAGGAAAACAAACAAATGAAAAGCAAGGATAAGAGGAAAATAAAGAAGGTAAAGTATGAAGGATTAATTAAAGATATGAGAAATCTAGAGTAGATCCACTTAGTTTATCTCAATCTTATGGGAATAAGTTAGATTTGTTAGCTAGTTTCAAACAATCTCTAGGGATCCCACAAATATTAGCTCCACATTTAGAAAAGGGTAATTCCCTAGAGGGTTCTAGCCTCAAGGTGAATTAAAGAAAAGAAAAATCTATACTAGAAAGTAAATACAATAATTAAAGACATTGTATGAAAGTAAATTGCATGAAAGTAAATCTAAGCTACAAAGCATATAAATGAACAAGAAATGAAAAAGAAATAAAAAAAACCAACAACTCCTGATCTTCATCTCATCCTCCTTTTGGTCCTTAGACAAGAAGAAGAGAAAGGAAATTGAAGGAGTGAAAAATTTTATTTATTGTGTAACAAAGTTATAATTTTTGGAAGGTCTTCTCTATTAAGAGTAACTCTCCTCTCCAAATGGAGTTTTTACAAAATATTTCACACTCAAACCTCTCCCCCTCTACCCCTATTTATAGCTCAACGGAGTGAACATGAACTATTGGATCAAACTTGGCCACCAAGGAGTTGAAATCAACCCTTAATTCGGAATCAGTTAAAAACCAATCGGTTGGCCAATCGGTCGGCCGACCGATTGGTTTCCAACCGATTTTATCTTTTTCTTGATATTTTTGCATGAATTCTTCTTAGATTCCTTGGGTGTCTTGGGCCTTCACTTGTCTTCAGATTTGAGCTTCAAAAATTGGTAGAAATTCAGAGGATTTGAGTCATATGGGCTCTTATTCATTAATACTCCATTAGCCTGCAAATTAAGATAAAAATAGTTATTAGCAGGATATTTATTCACATATAAAATAGGCAATGAGGGTATAAAATTGTAATTAAATTGTGATTATCAATATACGATGTGCTATGAAAGTAATAAATATATTTCCTAGAGTTATGTAAAGCCTTGATAACCTCCCAAATCTACTGCTCCTAGCACGGCGCAGTTCCAGCTATCTCATGATCTCTGACCATAAATGTTATCATTCAAAGATAAATTTGATATTCTGCCCAGCAGACATGTTATTTTAATCCAACTTAATAATAAAAACTCGGATCCTCAGTGGAGAGACATATTCGAATCTCACAATAAGAGCATCCTCGAAGCTCTTTGCATTTGAATAATCCTCAAACAATAAGATTGCTACTCATTGTAGTCCACCCAGTAAACCACTTGAACAATCTCTAAGACACTCAAATTACGAATACATTAAGATTATTGGCATTTACATGGAGTAGTGTTTTTCCCATAAGAACATTCCATCTCGTCAAGCCTTTTATACTGATAATAAAATTACATCCCAAATAGAAAGAAGAGGGCATAGGGCCCCAACCATAGTGTTTAAAAATATAATTTTTAAAATTGTTATAAATTTTTGAAAATAGAATATAAGATTTTTTTAGAGATAGACTAGATTGGGTAATTAAATCATAGTACCATATGTATCCAAAATCTCCCACTTAAAATGATTTCTTTATTTTTCGGTATGTGTCTGAACATGCGACATGACAAACATAAATAAGAAATTTCACAATATTTTATTTAACTATCCGATTTTAATCTTGTCAATTTTATTAGGGTATTTCATTCCTCGTGAAACTGGTACGATGCCCCGGGCGCTCCCACTAGAATAGCTACCCATCACGAGTCTCCAAGACTTATTAGGATTTTTATAAATCAATTTTCTAGTTTTTAAAATAATTTCTTCCAAATTTGAAAAATTATTTTTATAAAAATCCCCAAAAGAATTTTATTATGAAATATAGAGGGCCCTACATAAAAATTTCTAAATTTTAAAAGAAAAATATTTAAAATATTTTTAAAATTTTCCTAAAATTTTTATTATTTTTAAATAATTTTTGATTTAGAAATAGTTTTCTAGAATTTTAGAAAATAAAAAAACTTCATCAAATTTACCAAATATACCCTTAGGTTTTCAAAAACCCTAGGGGTGGCTGGACTGATGAACGTGGTGGCAGTGCTGCCTTAGAGCGCCCCTGACCACATGTGGGCCCCTCTGCTTGACCTCCGGCGGTGGTCCCCAGTCCGTCGCCGTTGATGTTCAGATCCTACCGTCGGCAAATTAAATTTTGATTTTTTTGGTTTCTACAAAAGATCCCCGCCACCGGTGCCCTATGCTAGTGGTGGTGGTTGGTGGGTCTCGCCCGACAGGAGCGGCCACCCTTGGTCCCGAGTGGTACATGGCGTGTGACAGCGAGATCTAGGGTTTCAAATTATTTTAGAAAAATAAAAAAATTTAACTACTAAAAAAAATTTAAAAGAACTAATGTCATAAAATATTTAATAAATCCCCGATTTATTAAAATTGCCCACTAGTTCATAAAAGTTGGATTTTTACTGTAGATCTGACATCCCGGATGTCAAAAATAGGATTTTTTAATTAAAAATAAATTTTTAATAATAAAATTCTAATTTTTCTGTTTCAAGGACCAAAAACACCATTACGAAACTGATGAACGATCCTAGATCCGGGTCTGATACCAATGTCGGATCCGGATAACTACACGCATGCTATCGGGATAATCTATAACTAGATTATGCATAGCGAAAATAAAGAAACCCTAGCATGCATCTAGAAACATAAATAACAAATTTAGGGTTTACTAAATGGATCATTTTTTAGGATTGTCATGCCATTCTTGATCAACAGGCCAAAGGGCGACCACACCGTGCAACCGGCGAGAAGGCCCCGCATATCACCCCATGACTACCGCATAAAGCACGAATTCAAAAGGAGAAGAAGATGACGGCTATATAATGTTTACGGTGTATTTCTTCTCCCTAACCGATCATTAAAACCCTATATCTTTATATAAAGGCTTAGAGATAGAATCCTACACTCATTAGGATTATGAATATTTTATCTCTAAAATAAGATATTATTCACCCACTTATTTGGGTGTCTATCTCATGACCATAACCAGCATTATTGATGAAAGAAAAAATGCCTCAAATAGTTTATAACCTCAATACAATATGAATCATTATATCAAAAACTCCGAAGTTATAGGTTGATAGCCCTTTCAGGGATCAAAAACTAGACTCAAAGAGCATTATTATTTTTTAATTAAGGACCTTGCTACTACACCAAACTCTAAACTTATAGTGGATTTTATTTTATACTCAAATTAGATCACTCCACATTGCTCGAGAGCCTTGTAATAATCTGGAAATTATATTTTTCAATAAGAGGTGTAAGGAAGTTGTCTTGCATCTATTCAGTTCTGTGAGGCTCAATTTAGAAAAAAAACTTGGAGTAGGAGTTAAGGTGTGTTTAGCAACTCCACAAAATTAGTTTTAGTATGTACAATTTTAATCCAAAAGCTAATTTTTAGTTTGGCAATAATTGGGCCAAATTTGAACTAGTTTTCTTTAGTTCAAATTTTAGCCTCTAAACTAATTTTCTTTTGGACCACCTCTTATATGGTCCAACTCTATCCTAGTTAAGCAAAAACGGTTCAAACTCAATCCTCTTTTGGAATTATCAAACACACCCTTAGTTTCACATTAGATAGAGAGTAGGATGAATAGATGGTTAAATATGTTTGAACTCTTGAGCAAAAAAGGATTAATCGTTTTGAGTCAATTGAGTCCTAGTAGATTAACCTAGTTCATCTACTAATGGGCCTTGCCAAAACCCTAACAAATTGGTAACAGAGCTCCTGGCTCGATGAGCCTTTTTTTGGATGTTCTGTATGCTTTGAGATTATGCTGCATGAGTTAGAGCTCAAGGTGTAGTACACATGGCATTACATTATAACTCTCTTTGGTGTAACTTGATCCAGCACAGATTCGGGCTTCCTTGAACGTGCCTACATTCTGCCAGATTTGGCTTCGGTGTGACTTTGTTCGTCTGCGAAGCGGTTGAGATGTCATCTCCATTAGCCAATCCTGTGTTTTGGGTTCTAGTTGGACTCGACTTGATCCAATGTAAGGTGGAGATTTGTAAGGAAATTGTCTCACTCTAGTTGGACTCGACTAGATCCGAGCCAAGGTGGAGATTTTTAAGGAACTTGTCTCACATCCATTCAGCAGTGTGGGGTTCGGTTTGGAAAAAGGCATGGAGCGGGATTTATAGTGCCACATCAGATAGAGAGTAAGATGAATAGATGGTTGAATATGCCTGGACTAATGATCCAAAAAAGATTAATCATTTTGAGTCAATTGGGTCCTAATAAATTAACCTAATCTATCTCCTAATGGGTCTCGTCAAAACCCTAATAAGAGGAATGAGCTTAATAGATAGCAGTGATATGAACATATATCGCAGAAAATAACAAGTGAAATTATTAGAAAACAATTAAACGGTAGTGGTTATAAATTTATAGCTTGAGTGTGAAAGTTAATTATTGCTAAGCGTGATCAAGATGATTATCATTTGTCAATCACTTCAACTATATTTCATGATATTATTGGGGTTTCCCTTTTCTTTCTGTTTAGTTTCAAAGTTTTAATCAAAATCTATCAAGTTCATTTTATATATTGAATCCTTGACTTACAAATAAATTAATGATTTTCAAGCCATCCACTCAATTAGTATGTTAATAATATAAAATATATTGAATATATCACCAATTCTATATTAGTTCAAAGTCTTCATGTCAATAGATATCACCATAACGCACTTTTTGTAATATGCAATTGATAATCAATCGTCTAATTGAGGTTATATCCGAAAACGACTAGTTTCAATTTTTAATACTTTCCAACACGAGAAAAGGCAAGGATTGGCTAGATGGGAATTTGCTTATATAAGTTTTGGCTTGACCAGTTGATCAAAGTTGTTGGAGATAACTATCATTATACCCAAGATAGAGCAACTAATTATTTTCTTTATAAGCCATCACTTAATTTATGATCACTTGACATCTTGCTTGTGTCATTCTCACATAGACCATTTAGTGGGCTTCTAATCTTGATTAGCTAAACCCTAATTTTTTTAATTAGTCTTCTTAAACAAAGATACAAGAAAAGACAACGAGTTATATGAGTAGAAATGTTATTTATTTATGGTGGTTTATGCTTCTTTACTAGTTTTTTCTGGATAGAAACTTCCTTACTATTGATGATGTATATGAATCTTTGGGCTTTTATGTAAAATGCATTTTGTGGGGGTGTGTGTATCATGTGTGTGAGTGATATCAGAAAATAGTAGGCAAAAAATAGAATATATGGTATGCATCATATTAGGAAAAATAATTCCTCGATGTTCCATGTTAAATATTGCACAAAAGGAGAAAGCATCAAGTAAAGTGAATGTACCACATCGCACATCATACCAATAATATGTTGACACCTCTCTCGTTCCCCTTCTCCCTTCCTTTTTTTTTTCTTCGAGAAAAGATAGGGTAAATTTCACAACCGCCCACCCCCAAAGACACGCCCCCACCCAAAAAAAATCAACCCGGGAAAACTTTCACTCTAACTTGAGAGGTGTTTTGTGAAAACCCTTCAAATGTGGGCATTTCTGACATAACCCTCTTTATTTTCAAATATTCTTTAAGTTTTTCAGTAAACCCTCCCTAACTAACGCCATTAGGTGAGTTTTCTAAAAAATGTAGTAAGTTGAAGGGGCTTCTGAGAACCCCAAAACTTAATTAGGAGGGGTTTTGTGACATTTTGAAAGCTAAGGGGTTATCTAAGAATTTGAGTTTTATGAAATTTACCCTAAAAGATATACAAAGATGGACTTTCTATATATATACTGTAGAACATGCACAAAAACATGCACAAGACAGCCAGTTCAAGAGTCTAATTACTAGGCATTGTAGTCGACTAATCTGATGCATTAGTCGACTAATCTGATGCATTAGTCGACTAATATGAGTTGTAGTCGACTAATCTGATGCATTAGTCGACTAATATGAGTTGTAGTCGACTACTAGGCATTGTAGTCGACTACTAGGCATTGTAGTCGACTACTAGGCATTGTAGTCGACTACTAGGCATTGTAGTCGACTACTAGGCATTGTAGTCGACTAATGCGTATTATAGTCGACTAATCTGATGCATTAGTCGACTAATATGAGTTGTAGTCGACTAATCTGGACAGATTCCGAAAACGGGTCTAATTAGGAATTGGTTTTAAACCCAATTCGTTTAGAGGCTATAAATAACCCCTAACCTGATTGTTAGGGTAAGTTTCAAGCACGTTTTGGAGCGACCTTTGAGAGAGTTTGTGCATCTTTGGAGATGAGATCTTTGAGAGATTGAGAGGTTTGTTTTAGGGTTTCTTTGTGAGAACTTGTAATCCTAATTTGTATTCTCTCTTTCTATTAGTGAAAATCCCCTCCTTACCCGTGGGCGTAGGCAACTTGTCGAACCACGTAAATCTCGTGTCTTTACTCTTTTATTGTGTTTTAGCTTTCGTTTGTGGTGGTTTCTCTCGACGGTTCACGGTCCGCTACCTACAATTGGTATCGAGCTATTGTTCGATTGAAAGTGGTGTAATTTCTAATTTGAGGGGTGTTGGTGATTCACGAGAAGCGGATTCACGAAGACAAACAGAGGATGGCGTCAACCAGTAAATCAGTCAAAGTGGGAAAATTCGAGATTGAAAAGTTCAATGGGAAGAACGATTTTTCTTATTGGAGGATGCAGATGAAAAACTTTCTAATTTCGCAAAAATTGCACAAGACTTTGGATGGAAAGGAGAAGAAGAACAAGGATATGTCTGATGAGGATTGGGAGGAGTTGGATCTGGAAACACGGGCGTCGATTATCCTATGCCTCGAGAGGGATGTAGCTTTCTTGGTAGATGGAGAGGAAACGGCTGCGGGCGTGTGGAAGAAGTTAGAGGGTACCTTGTAGGCATTAAAAATTGCTGAAGAACCTCAAATATGACTAAACCATGAGAAGATCGAAGGACAACGTCGTCGAAATCTCAAGAAGCCCAACACAGGGGAAGATTGTGTCTCGCCATAAGCGAGACACCTTGATGTGTCTCGCGACTAGCGAGACACTTTGATGTGTCTCGCGACTAGCGAGACACTTTGATGTGTCTCGCGACTAGCGAGACACTTTGATGTGTCTCGCGACTAGCGAGACACTTTGATGTGTCTCGCGATAAGCGAGACACCTTGATGTGTCTCGCGACTAGCGAACACTTACTTGTGTCTCGCCAAATACGACACCCGTAATACTTAAAATGAGCTCTCGAAGGGTCTAAATCAATGCTGGTGGGGCCCACTTGACTTTATCAACGCAGAAACGTTCGAACCGTTAATGGCGGTTACAGCTGAAGATCGCCCACTAGGCGTAATTCTAGGCATTTAATCATGCCTAAAAGCGGGGAAACCGTTACGGTGAAGGGGCGATATTGCCTCGCTTGTCGTGAGGCGACCCTCCTACGCCGCTAGCGGCGGCCTATACCTCGCCGGTTAGCGAGGCAACTTAGCAGGCGGCTCGGTACAAGCTAACGCGTAAATTTCACGCACTTATGACACTTGTGTTTCTGAAGAGGGCACGTTTCCCAAAGACTATAAATACCCTCCTACGTCCACTTGGGCAGGGGGTCGGCCATCAGAAAGGGAAAAATCAGAAATCCAAGCTTCCGGAGTTCAAGAACACGATCCACGCGGAGATTCCTCGAGTTTAAGCCTTGACTTATTCTTGAGAAGAGTAGATATCTTACCTTGCTAAGATATTTGCTGAAGTTCTTGTTTCCTTTGCAAAGCATCAACTAAACCCCGTCGATTCGACGATCGCCGCTTCGGTGGTCCACGGATTACGCTGGCCCCCAAGACAGCAAAGTCCCACAAAAAACAAGAGATCTACACTTGTAGCGTCTTTTGTTCGAGTTTGTGAGAGAGTTATTTAATTTTCATTGTAACTGAGAACCAAAAGTGTAATTTTCTCTAGTTTTACAAAGAAAACAACTTTCGACCCAAACATACCTTCATGACGAAGAGTCTAACTAACCGGATCTACTTAAAATCCAAATTGTATACTTGCAAGATGGAGGAGGGCTCATCAATCCGGGAACTCATCAACAAGTTTGATAGGATCATATCAGATTTGAAAGACATAGATGTTAAAGTAGGAGGCGAGGATCAGCGCTTCTACTATACGTCTCTAGAAGTCTTATGAGAACCTGGTGCAAACACCGAGGCTTGTGGGAGAAAATTTGAAGATGGATGAGACTAGAACGGCACTTCTAGCGGACGATCTTGGAAGATTGCAACTAGTGACATGGCCAGCGATAATAAGGAACAAGCGAGGATTGTTTGCAAGAGGAAGGAGCAATGGCGAGGAAAAGGCAAGGAAGGAAAGTCTAGATCTAAATCAAGACCTCTTGCGGGAAAAGGATGTTTCAAGTCGGTGAAGTGGGCATTTCAAAGTCGGTATCAAATAAGAGAGTAGGTGGAAAGAAGAACAACAACAAGACCGAGAGGAGAGGGCAAGGAAGAAGCGAGCTACGTTTGAGGAAGGGGCGATAAGGAATGTTATGTCGTCCGCGGTGGCGAGACACTTATGTGTGCCTCGCCACTAGCGAGACACTTTGATGTGTCTCGCGACTAGCGAGACACTTTGATGTGTCTCGCGACTAGCGAGACACTTTGATGTGTCTCGCGACTAGCGAGACACTTTGATGTGTCTCGCGACTAGCGAGACACTTTGATGTGTCTCGCGACTAGCGAGACACTTACTTGTGTCTCGCCAAATAATGGTGACACCCGTAATACTTAAAATGAGCTCTCGAAGGGTCTAAATCAATGCCGGTGGGGCCCACTTGACTTTATCAACGCAGAAACGTTCGACATCGCATAGGCGGTTACACGCTGAAGATACCACTAGGCGTAATTCTAGGCATTTAATCATGCCTAAAAAGCGTGGAAACCGCATGCCACTGAGGGCGATATTGCTCGCTTGTCGCCGTGGCAGCTTCATACCGCCGCCGCTAGCGCAGGCAGTTTACACCGCCGCCGCTAGCGAGGCAACTTGGCGCCAGGCGTACCGAGCCGCCGCTTAATCAGAATTTCCGCACTTATGACACTTGTGTTTCAAGAGGGCACGCTTCCCAAAGACTATAAATACCCTCCTACGCCCACTTGGGTGGGTCGGCCATCGAAGGGAAAAATCGAATCCAAGCTCCGGAGTTCAAGAACACGATCCACGAGATTCCTCGAAGTTTAAGCCTTGACTTATTCTTGAGAAGAGTAGATATCTTACCTTGCTAAGATATTTCTGAAGTTCTTGTTTCCTTTGCAAAGCATCAACTAAACCCCGCCGATTCGACGATCGCCGCCGGTGGTCCACGGATTACGCTGGCCCCCAAGACGTGCAAAGTCCCACAAAACAAGAGATCTACACTTGTAGCGTCTTTTGTTCGAGTTTGTGAGAGAGTTATTTAATTTTCATTGTAACTGAGAACCAAAAGTGTAATTTTCTCTAGTTTTACAAAGAAAACAACTTTCGACCCAAACATACCTTCATGACGAAGAGTCTAACTAACCGGATCTACTTAAAATCCAAATTGTATACTTGCAAGATGGAGGAGGGCTCATCAATCCGGGAACTCATCAACAAGTTTGATAGGATCATATCAGATTTGAAAGACATAGATGTTAAAGTAGGAGGCGAGGATCGGCGCTTCTACTACTGTCTCGCCAAGTCTTATGAGAACCTGGTGCAAACACTGAGGCTTGTGGGAGAAAATTTGAAGATGGATGAGACTAGAACGGCACTTCTAGCGGACGATCTTCGGAAGATTGCAACTAGTGACATGGCCACTGGCGGTAATAAGGAACAAGCGCAGGGATTGTTTGCAAGAGGAAGGAGCAATGAGCGAGGAAAAGGCAAGGAAGGAAAGTCTAGATCTAAATCAAGACCTCTTGGGGAAAAGGATGTTTCAAGTGCGGTGAAGTCGGGCATTTCAAAGTCGACCGTCCAAATAAGAGAGTAGGTGGAAAGAAGAACAACAACAAGACCGAGAGGAGAGAGGGCAAGGAAGAAGCGAGCTACGTTTCAGAGGAAGGGAGCGATAAGGAATGTTATGTCGTCACGGGTGGCGAGGAGATCTCCGGAAGTGGATACTTGATTCGTTGCTCTTACCATATGTGTCCAAATAGGAAGTGGTTTACTACCTACGAGGCATTGATGGGGAACTGATTGATGGGGAATAACCATGCTTGTAAAACAGTGGGGCTAGGTAATATCAAAATCAAGATGCATGATGGAGTGGTTCGAACCTTGACGGATGTGAGGCATGTTCCGACTTGCGGAAGAATCTTATCTCGCTTGGTGCTTTGGACTCCGGTGGTTGCGGGATTGTGACGGAAAACGGAGTGAAGAAGGTTGTTCGTGGTTCCTTAGTAGTGATGAAGGGTGTTCGCCACGGTAATCTATATACTCTCGTGCAACGACGGTGACAGGAGATGCACGTTGGAACCGAAGGAAGTGGTGGAGACCCATGTGAGCACACACGGTTATGGCATAGGCGGCTTGGGCATATGTCGAGAAGGGTCTAGTTCTGCTTGGTAAAGAGGGTCTCACAAGAATCAAGGAACCCAAAGATGAATTTTTGCGAGGATTGTGTGTATGGAAAGTCACACGTGGTTCGGCCGAGAAGCAAGTCTAAGAGCAGAGGGATACTAGATTATGTGCACACGGACGCTTGGGGTCCGCTCGCACAACTTCCAAGGGTGGTTCCGTGTATTATGTCTCATTTATAGATGATTATTCTAGGTATGCTTGGATTTACTTCGAAGCATAAGAATGAGGTGTTCGAGACATTCAAGAAGTGGAGAACAATGGTTGAGAACAGACAGAAAGAAATTGAAGACGCCGAGATCCGATAACGGCATGCAGTGCTGATGGTGCTTTCAAGGAGTTCTCGGATCGTGAGGGAATTGTTCGACACCGATGTGTCTACACCACGCCAGAATGGGGTCATGAGAGATCGAACCAACACCGGGAAAAGGCGTGAGTATGCGATCTTATGCGTGATTGGGCAATGGTGGTGCGCAAGCTGGCTACTGACTTGTTACATTGTGAACCGCTCACCACATTCGACATTGATGGTGATACACCCTATAGGGTGTGGTCGTGAGCATGCGATTATGATAGGCTCAATTTTCGGATGTACCGCCTACTATCACGCCAACGAGGGAAAGCTTGACGCGAGGCCAAGAGATCTACACTTGTAGCGTCTTTTGTTCGAGTTTGTGAGAGAGTTATTTAATTTTCATTGTAACGAGAACCAAAAGTGTAATTTTCTCTAGTTTTACAAAGAAAACAACTTTCGACCCAAACATACCTTCATGACGAAGAGTCTAACTAACCGGATCTACTTAAAATCCAAATTGTATACTTGCAAGATGGAGGAGGGCTCATCAATCCGGGAACTCATCAACAAGTTTGATAGGATCATATCAGATTTGAAAGACATAGATGTTAAAGTAGGAGACGAGGATCAGCGCTTCTACTATACGTCTCTAGAAGTCTTATGAGAACCTCGTGCAAACACCGAGGCTTGTGGGAGAAAATTTGAAGATGGATGAGACTAGAACGGCACTTCTAGCGGACGATCTTCGAAGATTGCAACTAGTGACATGGCCATCGGCGTAATAAGGAACAAGCGCAGGATTGTTTGCAAGAGGAAGGAGCAATGAGCGAGGAAAAGGCAAGGAAGGAAAGTCTAGATCTAAATCAAGACCTCTTGCGGGAAAAGGATGTTTCAAGCGCGGTGAAGTGGGCATTTCAAAGTCGACCGTCCAAATAAGAGAGTAGGTGGAAAGAAGAACAACAACAAGACCGAGAGGAGAGAGGGCAAGGAAGAAGCGAGCTACGTTTGAGGAAGGGAGCGATAAGGAATGTTATGTCGTCCGCGGGTGGCGAGGAGATCTCCGAAGTGGATACTTGATTCGTTGCTCTTACCATATGTGTCCAAATAGGAAGTGGTTTACTACCTACAGAGGCATTGATGGGGAACTGTATTGATGGGGAATAACCATGCTTGTAAAACAAAGGCTAGGTAATATCAAAATCAAGATGCATGATGGAGTGGTTCGAACCTTGACGGATGTGAGGCATGTTCCCGACTTGCGGAAGAATCTTATCTCAGTTGGTGCTTTGGACTCCGGTGGTTGCAGGATTGTGACGGAAAACGGAGTGAAGAAGGTTGTTCGTGGTTCCTTAGTAGTGATGAAGGGTGTTCGTCACGGTAATCTATATACTCTCGAATGCAGCGGTGGAGGGAATCTGGTTGGCCCGAAGGAAGTGGTGGAGACCCATGTGAGCACACACGGTTATGGCATAGGCGGCTTGGGCATATGTCGAGAAGGGTCTAGTTCTGCTTGGTAAAGAGGGTCTCACAAGAATCAAGGAACCCAAAGATGAATTTTGCGAGGATTGTGTGTATGGAAAGTCACACGTGGTTCGGCCGAGAAGCAAGTCTAAGAGCGAGGGATACTAGATTATGTGCACACGGACGTTTGGGGTCCGGCTCGACAACTTCAAGGGTGGTTCCGTGTATTATGTCTCATTTATAGATGATTATTCTAGGTATGCTTGGATTTACTTCGAAGCATAAGAATGAGGTGTTCGAGACATTCAAGAAGTGGAGAACAATGGTTGAGAACAGACAGAAAGAAATTGAAGACGCCGAGATCGATAGCGGTCACAGAGTATCTGAGATGGTGCTTTCAAGGAGTTCTCGTGATCGAGGGAATTGTTCGACACCGACAGCCGTGTCTACACCACGCCAGAATGGGGTCGCGGAGAGATCGAACCAACACCGCGGGAAAAGGCGGTGAGTATGCGATCTTATGCGAGATTGGGCAACGAATGGTGGGCGGCGGTGGCTCTGACTTGTTACATTGTGAACCGTTCACCACATTCGACATTGGATGGTGATACACCATAGGGTGTGGTCGAGAGCATGCGATTATGATAGGCTCGAATTTTCGGATGTACCGCCTACTATCCGTCAACGAGGGAAAGCTTGACGCGAGGCCAAGAAGGCAATATTCTTGGGATATGCAAGGGCGTAAAGGCTATCGCCTTTGGTGTCTGGAAGATTCAAAGTTCGTGATCAGCGGGGATGTTACCTTTGATGAGAAATCCATGATTGCTAGGGCCCAAGGATGATGGTGTTATGGTGGTGAGACTTCTAAGTCTCGGGTTATTGAAATAGAACCTAAAGACCAACTAGGTTCTAATCGTGCTCAAGTGGGAAGTCGTAGATGATGAGCTTGGCGGGGAGGAGGTTCAGCAGAAAATACACGTGCACTACAACAACAGCAGCTCGAGGATAATTTGGCTTCCACTAGGCCAAAGCGAGCATACAAGCAGTCTTGAAGGCGGGGTTGATCAACCCCTAAAGCACTATGGGCGAGCTAATATGGTTGAATCGCACTCGGTGGAGGAGGACGAGCGGTCTCCTTCAAGGAAGCTATTCGGGACAAGGATAGTGAGAGTTGGTTGGTGCGATGGAGGAAGAGATGGAATCTCTTGAAGAATCATACATGGGAGGTGGTCCCATTGCCCGTAGGAAGAAAAGCTATTGGTTGTAAGTGGGTGTATAAAAGAAAGGAAGATCTTTGAGCTTCGGTGGTGTAAGATACAAGGCGAGGCTAGTGGCTAAGGGTTTTGCACGTAAAGAGGGTGTGGATTACAATGAGATATTTTCTCCGGTGGTGAAACACACTTCTATTCGGGTGCTATTGAGTATTGTTGCTCATGGTGATTTTGAGTCGATCAACTCGATGTTAAAACGACCTTCATGCACGGAGACTTGGATGAAGAGATCTACATGCATCAACCCGAGGGCTACAAGGTTGAGGATAAGGAGAATCATGTGTGTCATTTGAGGAAGTCACCGTGATGGATTAAAGCAATCTCCGGCAGTGGTACAAGCGATTTGACTCCTTCATCTTTGAAGCATGGGTTTTCGGCGATCATGATTGTTGTGTTTACATTCGGAAGCTTAGCGGAGGTAATTTTATCTATCTTCTTTTGTATGTGGATGACATGCTTATTGCTTCTAAGAGCGTGGTGGAGATAGATAGGTTGAAATCTCAACTTGGTGAAGAGTTCGAGATGAAGGACATGGGTCTGCTAGGAAAATCGGGTATGGAGATTAGAAGAGAGCGGCGAATCGACGATTGCTCTTGAGTCGAAGGGCTACATAGAGCGGGTGATCGCGAGGTTCGGGATGCAAAGTGCTAAGTCGGTGGTGACTCCATTGGCTCCACACTTTAGGCTTTCGGTAATCAATCTCCCACTACAATGAAGAGAAGGCACATGGAGCGTGTTCCTATGCTAGTGCGTTGGCGGTTTAATGTATGCAATGGTGTGTACACGCCGGATATTTCACAGCGGTTAGTGTGGTCGGTAGATTCATGGCGAATCCGGAAAGGCGACCGGGAAGCGTGAAGTGGGTCCTCGTGTACTTAAAGGGTACAGTTGATCTTGATGCGTGTTTTGGTGGAGAAACATGTCGATTGACGGGTTTGTGGACTCGATTATGCGGGCGATCTAGATAGACGTCTACTCGGTTATGTATTTAAGATACATGGCGAGGCTAGTGGCTAAGGGTTTTGCACGTAAAGAGGGTGTGGATTACAATGAGATATTTTCTCCGTGGTGAAACACACTTCTATTCGGTGCTATTGAGTATTGTTGCTCATGGTGATTTTGAGTCGGATCAACTCGATGTTAAAACGACCTTCATGCACGGAGACTTGGATGAAGAGATCTACATGCATCAACACGAGGGCTACAAGGTTGAGGATAAGGAGAATCATGTGTGTCATTTGAGGAAGTCACCGTGATGGATTAAAGCAATCTCCGGCAGTGGTACAAGCGATTTGACTCCTTCATCTTTGAAGCATGGGTTTTCGGCGATCATGATTGTTGTGTTTACATTCGAAGCTTCGCGGAGGTAATTTTATCTATCTTCTTTTGTATGTGGATGACATGCTTATTGCTTCTAAGAGCGGGGTGGAGATAGATAGGTTGAAATCTCAACTTGGTGAAGAGTTCGAGATGAAGGACATGGGTCTGCTAGGAAAATCTGGGTATGGAGATTAGAAGAGAGCTGGCGAATCGACGATTGCTCTTGAGTCGGCGGCTACATAGAGCGGGTGATCGCGAGGTTCGGGATGCAAAGTGCTAAGTCGGTGGTGACTCCATTGGCTCCACACTTTAGGCTTTCGGTAATCAATCTCCCACTACAATGAAGAGAAGGCACATGGAGCGTGTTCCTATGCTAGTGCGGTTGGCGGTTTAATGTATGCAATGGTGTGTACACGCCTGCATATTTCACAGCGGTTAGTGTGGTCGGTAGATTCATGGCGAATCCGGAAAGGCGCCGGGAAGCGGTGAAGTGGGTCCTCAGTACTTAAAGGGTACAGTTGATCTTGATGCGTGTTTTGGTGGAGAAACATGTCAGATTGACGGGTTTGTGGACTCTGATTATGCGGGCGATCTAGATAGACGGCGATCTACTACTGGTTATGTATTTAAGATACATGGAGCTCCGGTTAGTTGGCGATCGATGTTACAGGCTACAGTGGCACTTTCTACTACAGAGGCCGAGTACATGGCCATGGCAGAGGGAGTGAAGGAAGCATTGTGGTTGTGGGGTCTTCTAGACGATTTGGGGATTGAGCAGGAAAACGTGAACTTGTGGTGTGACAGTCAGAGTGCAATTCACTTGGCGAAGAATCAGGTTCATCATGCTCGTACCAAGCATATTGATGTCAGGTATCATTTTGTGCGGGATGTCATAGAGGGAGGTGATATTTCTCTCATGAAGGTGCACACGAATGAGAATCCCGCGGACATGTTAACCAAGGTGGTCACAGGTAGTAAGTTTAAGCATTGCTTAGACTTGCTTCATATCAGCTCGTGTTGATCTGCCCAAGAGGGCATGGCCTTCGGGCGTAATGGGTAAGGTGGAGATGATTTGAGGTGAACTACGATGAGCTTGATCCCGGTGGAGAATGCGTGGCGACAGCGGTGTAGTGGCGCATTTGGATTGGCTGGATTGGTGATGGTGATCTCTAGATGTTCTTGGTGTTCTTCGGTGTTCGGCCCAAAATTTGAGGTGAATCAAATGATGCACGAGGTGGAGAATTGTAGAACATGCACAAAACATGCACACGACAGCCAGTTCAAGAGTCGACTACTAGGCATTGTAGTCGACTACACCGTGAAAGCGCATGTAAAGCAAGGTTTGGTGGGAGCGAGTAGTCGACTACTAGGCATTGTAGTCGACTACACCGTAGACGACGAAGGTGTATTTCGTTGGAGTGCGAGTAGTCGACTAACTGCATTATAGTCGACTAATCTGATGCATTAGTCGACTAATATGAGTTGTAGTCGACTAATCTGGGCAGATTCCGAAAACGGGTCTAATTAGGAATTGGTTTTAAACCCAATTCGTTTAGAGGCTATAAATAACCCCTAACCTGATTGTTAGGGTAAGTTTCAAACACGTTTTGGAGCAGCCTTTGAGAGAGTTTTGTGCATCTTTGGAGATGAGATCTTTTGAGAGATTGAGAGGTTTGTTTTTAGGGTTTCTTTGTGAGAACTTGTAATCCTAATTTGTATTCTCTCTTTCTATTAGTGAAAATCCCCCCTCCTTACCCCGTGGACGTAGGCAACTTGCCGAACCACGTAAATCTCGTGTCTTTACTCTTTTATTGTGTTTTGGCTTTCCGTTTGTGGTGGTTTCTCTCGACGGTTCCGCGGTCCGCGCGCCCTACATATACAAAAAAACAATTAATTAGATCTCGTGACAGAGTTCTCGTGTTTCTCCTTGATATGTATGAAAAATGTTTTAAAATATTGGACCCCACACATTTCTCTGATAATATAAAAATAGTGTAAACAGAATTGTAGAGTTGTGTAGTTATCACTACTCTATATATAGAATATATATGAAGGATAAAATGCAAGATGAAGAATTTCTTTTAGGAGAAATATGAGGAAATGCACTCTTAAGAGAGCTACATTACAAACATTTTCCCTTTAATACATAATTAAACTAGTTAATCAAGGATGGACTTTAAATAATCCGAGAGTCTAATTGACATGTAAATAAGTCTTTGTTGGATGTGTTAGGTAATAGTTTACCATCTATAGTTATTAGTTGAATGATTGGTCCATTTATTCATGTAAATATTTTTTAAACTCTCTTTTGTCCTTAATTAATTAGAAAATAGTGAGAGAAGGTGAAAGAGTCAGTGAGTACACATAGAATGATAGAACTTGCTCTCATGCCTGAGCTGTACATTGAGCCTGATCTGATTTATTCAAATGTGAAACTTATTTTTGTCAAACCATGAGTATATTTTTCAGACTCTTAGACATAAGAAGGCAAATGACAAACGTAAACAAAGAAAAAGAAAGCTTCATAAGGCAGTTGATGCTTCTAAGGAACTGCATCTTAAGAAAATTTACTAATTATTTTTTAGGGTTTATTGCACTTTCACACTATGTATTGTACCATGTGATATGGCAACTTATACTCCTTTATTATTTTTTTTTATTAGCACTTGAACTCCTTGAATCTCATACGGTGTTACATCTTCACCCTCAATTTATTTAGAGAGAAACTATTTTTTTAGGTAAACTAAAGACAAAAAAGTATTTAACCGCGCCATGATCCCATGGATTATCTCAATTTAACTTGGCATGTTTGTTTGGTTGACAGGAAGTATCAGAAGTAAGAAGTAAATCAAATCGATTACTTCTAAAATTATGAAGTAAAAAGTAGCGAAAGTACTACTTTTTTTGTTTGTTTCATAAATTTTTGGAAGTAGAGGAAATAGTGTTTCTTCACTTCATTCACTTTTTTGTTTGGTAGCAATTATCAATATTATTAGGAAGAGAGAAAAAGAATCTTTCGGGATTTTATTTAGAAATAGAGAATATTCGTGCAATGACAAAAATAAATTTATTCCTAAATTGGCTCAATTTCAGCGTACTTCGGAGTCTTGAGGGGAGGAAAAAGATTTAATAAGTAGAGATGACACATGACGCCATGTCAGCATTTAAGGAAGTACCGGAAATAACTTTTCGAGAGAAAGAATCATACTTTTCTTCTCGGAAATAGTAGAAATAACGCATACTTCATTTACTTTAGCTACTTCCGTGCAAACAAACAAGCCCTAAAATAAGATCGTTTGAAGTTCAGGGGTGTAAATGTAATAAAATATTTCATAGGGGGATATAACTGACTTACACCATTGTAGTAATGAGGTTCATTAGTTGAAATTAATTATATTCCTCTTCTTCTTCTACGTCTTCTTTGGTTGATGCACAATAAAAATATCTACACAAAATGCATAAGATTAGTATGGTAAGATGAGATCATGACAGCTATGAGTAGTAGTTTAAGAGAAAGATCCCTTTAATTAGGAAAGGGGATTAAATTTTAGAAGGCAACAATTTCATTGTGGGCAAGCGATCAGGGATCAAGATCTGGCCACCATGCAAATCTCTACATGATCACTATGTTACTAAATAATTGCTATGATAGATGCAGTAATTAACATGACTATATATTTTTATAATGTTTGGTAGCTGTCGACATTTTATCCATAACTATATACTAGCTTTATTTGTCCATCACAGTTTGCGATCAAAAGGCTGACAAACATTTGGTTGGAGTATCGAGACACAGGATACATTTTTTTTCAACTGTATTATTTATCGTCTTATACTTGGAGTGATAGTGTGATACCCTCAATAAGAGGGGAAAGATAATTTCTTCTTTATATATATATCATACGCTCTTTAAAAATAATGAAGTTAGGGAAAAGCTTTTCATGATCAATATTATCATTCACTATTTTGAATATTTCATTTAAATATTAATCGATCCTAATCATAATTATATCCTATCATAATCTCATGTAAACTACCTACAACTCAACAATTTAAAAAAATTTAAGATTTATAAAATACATGAAATAGCTTCAAAACTGCACAAAATAACCCAAAACATCCTGACCTTTCAAAACTTAAAATAACAAACATGAAATCTGGAAATTAGCAGCAACCTCCGATGAATTTAAAATCTGCAATTAACACGCTCAACGTTTCAAAAATTGTAGAAACATCCTCAAAAGTTTAAATAATAAAAAGCACCCTAAAATTCAAAAATATGAAAACTTGCAAACAACAAAGATGAATTCAAGGGATTTCTATCAGGCACCTGAAAAATTAAAATTTATAAAAAATAACCTCAAAGTTATAAAAATTGTAAAAAAAACTCCTTCAAAAGATAAAAATCACACAAAAACCCTACAATTTCAAAACCTATAACCAAGACATATCAAATCTAAAATTATCACAGATCATAAAAATATAATTTCACAAAAAATAATCTAAAGTTTTAACAATTGCAAAGAAACCCTTAAAATTTCATAGTTGCAAGAAATATCCGATATTCGAGAATTTACCACTAACACATGAAACATGAAAATTACAAGCACCCAACTTAAAATTTAAAATTTGCAAAACACACCCTCAAAAATTTAAAATCACAATACAACTCAAAAATTAAAAAAATAAGATTAATAAAATATATGAAATAGCTTCACAAGATTAGTTTGTTAAGGTAAAGAATTGACATGCTATAATATATAAAGTATTACAAAATAACCCAAAAGTTTCATTTGTTTGTTAAGGTAAATAAGCTGACATGCTATAGATGAAGTATTACAAAATAACCCAAAAGTTTTAAATATTGCACAAAATACCCTCAAAAGTTTAAAATTACACAAATCATCCCGACGCTTCAAAACTTAAAATAACAAATATAAATATGGAAATTAACAGCAACCTCGACGAATTTAAAATCTGCAATTAACACGCTCAACATTTCAAATATTGTAGAAACATCCTCAAATTTTCAAATAATAAAAAGCACCCTAAAATTCAAAAATATCAAAACTTGCAAACAACAATGATGAATTCAAGGGATTGCTATCAAGCACCTGAAAAATTAAAATTTATAAAAATAACCTCAAATTTATAAATATTGCAAAAAACTCCTTCAAAAGTTAAAAGTCACAAAAAATAAATCCTAAAATTTCAAAACATATAACAAATTCATATCAAATCTAGAAATTATTAGCATACTCCTAAAAATTTAAATTTTACAAAAATAATCTAAAGTTTTAAAATCCTCTTAAAATTTCAGAGTTGCAAGAAATATCCCGACATTTAAAAACTTATCACCAATACATGAAATATGAAAATTACAAGCACCCAACTTAAAATTTAAAATTTTCAAAAATATTCTTAAAGTTTCAAATTTTACCAAACACACCTCAAAAATTTAAAATCACAATACAACTCAACAATTTAAAAAAGATTAATAAAATACATGAAATAAGCGTCACAATATTAGTTTGTTAAGGTAAAGATATGACATGCTATAATATATAAAGTATTACAAAATAACCCAAAAGTTTCAAAATTACACAAAATACCCTCAAAAGTTTAAAATTACACAAAACATCTTGACGTTCAAAACTTAAAATAACAAATATGAAATTTGAAAATTAACAATGACCTCAGATAAATTTAAAATCGCAATTAACATGCTCAATGTTTCACAAATTATAGAAACATCCTCAAAAGTTCAAATAATAAAAGCATCCTAAAATTCAAAAATATTAAAACTTGCAAACAACGAAAATGAATTCAAGGGATTGCTATCGGGCACTGAAAAATTAAAATTTACAAAAAAACCTAAAAGTTATAAAAATTGTAAAAAAACTCCACCAAAAGTTAAAAACACAAAAACCCTAAAATTTCAAAACCTGTAACCAGTATATATCAAATCTAGAAATTGTCAGTAGACTACTGAAATTTTAAATTTTACAAAAATAATCTAAAATTTTAACAATTGCAAAAAACCCTTAAAATTTGAGTTGCAAGAAATATCCTTGCATTCGAAAACTTACCACCAACACATGAAACATGAAAATTACAAGCACTCAACTTAAAATTTAAAATTTTCAAAAATATTTTCGAGGCTTCAAAATTTTGCAAAACACACCCTCAAAATTCAAAATCACAAAAGACTAAAATTTCAAAACTTAGCGTGAAAAGAGTAGTTGTTTGATATTCTTTCTTTAAGATATATAAGTTTAACTTCTAATTTAAAGTTTACTATCCCTTTTCAGCATCTAAATGTAGCCTAATTTTATCAAAAAGATAAAGGTGGAGAAGGATTGATGTTGCCTCAATAAAAATGAAACGTAAGGAATGAAAGACACCTTTTCAATATTTTATAGAATAGTTTATTTTTAAGTAAATTAGGAATCTTTAAAATGAATTTTCATGAACTTTTTAGTACTTTTATATGCTTATGTGGATTCCTTTATCATATAAAAGTGTGCTAGAGTTAGCATTCATCTTTAGTTTATGATTTTTTTAAGTCTATCAAGGTATTGGAACAAACTCCATATTCTTTTTGTGTCATTTTAGCCCACTTTTAACCAATCATCTCATCTTATTAGCTTTAATTATTCATCTTCCTTTATAACACTATTTTTTCAAGTGTTTTTCACTTTTGTAATGCTAAACTTTTTCAAGTCAAGCTTGATTGTATGTCGGTCCAAATAACATGATAATTCAAGCGGCCGGATTATATTTGTTTCCTATCAATTTAATTATCAACATGAAAATTTAATTTGGGTGTAGCTCATTTAAACGAATATCAAAGAAAATAAATAATCACAATGCTAAAGTTTTGTGACATAAGTGAGCAAAAACCATTAAAGTGGAACAGAGGAACAAATTTTAGTAAGGAAATTAACCAAAAATACTTAATCATAGTATTTAACCACATGCATTGTACATGCATAAAACCTAGTGTGTGTGTGTGTGTGTGTGTGTGTGTGTGTGTGTGTGTGTTGTTATGGTCCTTTAATAACCCAGGTACTAATCCACATTCAACAACGGGTCAGCACTTCGCGCTAAAGATAAGCCAGCTACTCCTCCGTGGCACGAACACCAGTCCCTTAGGCCGAGTCAACTCGAAAGGCGGGATGAGTCGACATCCCACACCAAGCCGACCGAGCACCCGTCCGAGTCGACCCCACCTCATCAGGTCATCCCCCTCTCATCGAGTTGGCCCTTCCTATCGAGGCGACCCACGATCGTCTCGACCAAGTCTACCGGCCGGTGTCGGCCGACCCCTCTCATAGCCGACTCGAGAGGCGGGACTTCTCGGCACCCCTAATGACAACTCCCCAAGATATTGTTGTACCGGTTCTCACGCTGACAAATTATCACCATCGCATTTAATGCTGATCAGAGCAATCATTTACTTCGCCCCTAAAATTTTAAGACACATCGGACCATGCCGAAGCCATCAGATCTCATTTAATGCGGATTGGACTCCCACCACCTAGCAAACGACATGTGTAAAGGTGGATCTGACTCAGCCACCAACCCATGCCTCATCGAAGTGACTCTCCTCCACCCAATAGATGATACTTGTGATGACGAATTTGACTCAGCCGCCAGCTTAATCTTGGCCTGAATGACAGAATTACCCTTTACTCAGACTATAAAAGGCTAACTGTTCTCATGAGCAAGTAAGCTAACTTAACTTTGAAAAAGTAAATCAGGAGAATTCTAGCAATTCCTTTTAGATAATCCTCCCCTTTTAGACATCAACTAACTTGATCGTCGGAGGAACCACCGGGGAATCAAACCATACCCTCTTACGGTTCTTTCATTGTGCAAGATTCAATCAGTCGACTTCACGCCAGATATTCTGAGAAAGATTATGGGCTCCCATCAATAAACAAAATTCCTAGACTTATTGATGTGTGATTATAACCATCAATACACACACACACACACACACACACACATATATATATATATATATATATATATATATATATATATATATATATATATATATATATATATATATATATATATATATATATATATATATATATATATATATATATATATATATATATATATATATATATATATATATATATATATATATATATTTAAAATTTTCAAAAATATTTTCGAGGCTTCAAAATTTTGCAAAACACACCCTCAAAATTCAAAATCACAAAAGACTAAAATTTCAAAACTTAGCGTGAAAAGAGTAGTTGTTTGATATTCTTTCTTTAAGATATATAAGTTTAACTTCTAATTTAAAGTTTACTATCCCTTTTCAGCATCTAAATGTAGCCTAATTTTATCAAAAAGATAAAGGTGGAGAAGGATTGATGTTGCCTCAATAAAAATGA